>JAVTVY010018920.1:0-80411 GCA_036873755.1 Hanleya hanleyi | reverse complement strand
GCAGCATGATCTCCACATGTCAGAAGAGCTGGTGGACTCTTCTTCAGTTTCACCCTCATCTGCCAACGACAGTCCCCCAGGGAATGCTAAAGGCCATCCCACAACAGGTGGGAAAAGACCAAGACAGATTTTTTTAAACCTTTGAGGGATGAAAAAAAAACATTCTACTTGACAGACTTTCAATGTGCTTCCCATTTTGTGCTCGGGTGTTTTAAGACATGATACAATATATATTTTTGTGCTGTTAAAGAATAAAAGGTGGAATACGCGTGGATTTTGCCTTTGCTGGTGGTTATTTTAAGGGATGGATGATATTGCAGGAGGAATCGGGACAGACTAGACAGTCTGTGCAAATGACATGCCCTTTCAGATAGAAGATGCCCCCCTCCCCCACACCCCAAGAATTCTGTACAGATGGTGTTTCAGTGCTGGCCGGGAGAGGAGAGTGATCACTCTCCTCTCGCCTCCACTCTCCTGAAAGTATTTCAAGAAGAGTTAACGATCACTCGCCTTGAAAGTAAACTAAATACCTATGATGCTTACGAATATCTTGATATTGCTCTCCTCTGCTCGCCTGAAGAAACTTGGAGGAGAGTATTCGGCAGCTCGCCTGCATTTTACTCACGATCCCCACGCCATCCCCTAGGGTTACTGTGGAGATGTTGCCATACCTCTTTGTGGGGTTTCCTGCCCCATATTGGAATTACTGCCCCACAGATTCCCCACCTGGGGATATTGTGGGGTTTTCTGCCCCGCAGATTCCCCATGTGGGGATATTGTGGGGTTTTCTCTCCCATATTGGAATTACTGCCCGCAGATTCCCCACCTGGGGATATTGTGGGGTTTTCTGCCCCGCAGATTCCCCACATCGGGATATTGTGGGGTTTTCTCTCCCATGCTGGAATTACTGCCCCGCAGATTCCCAACGTGGGGATGTTGTGGGGTTTTCTGTCCCGCAGATTCCCCACGTGGGGATGTTGTGGGGTTTTCTCTCCCATTTTGGAATTACTGCCCCGCAGATTCCCCACCTGGGGAAATTGTGGGGTTTTCTCTCCCATGCTGGAATTACTACCCCGCAGATTCCCCACGTGGGGATATTGTGGGGTTTTCTGCCCCGCAGATTCCCCACTTGGGGATATTGTGGGGTTTTCCGTACATTGCTGGAATTACTGCCCCACAGATTCCCCACGTGGGGATGTTGTGGGCTTTTCTGCCCCGCAGATTCCCCACGTGGGGATATTGTGGGGTTTTCTGTACCATGCTTGACTTACTGCAGAAATATTTGGGTCTATCCCATACCAGCTTTAAATATAGTTCCCCGCATCATCCCCACATGTAGGGAACACGTGGGGCTGAGGTTGGGATAGTGCGGGGATTTAATTCAGCTAAGCAGCATTAAGAAACTCCTTTTCCACGACTAAGTCCAATGTGGGGATTTTACCAAATCCCTACACATTCCCCACATTGGCTGTCCTACACATTCCCCACATGATCCCCACACAGCTTGCCCGACATAAACCCCACACATTCCCCAGCTTATTGGTTTGTAAGGGACAGACGTTCACGAAGAAAAGGCTGGCTTCATGTAACCTCATTTACTAGATACGTATTGATGTAGGCCTAATAGTTGTTCGATGAAGAAATTCTGCTTTAAATGTTATGGTGATTTGGGTTTGCGTGTGTATGAAAGATGTTATTCGCCGCTGTCAGGAGAAGAATTATTCTACAAAATTACTAAACCATCTGGAACAATGAACTTAGATATCTTAGTGACAGCTGTTCAATTCACAAATATTTTACCAAAACGGCAAGTTATACACGCCGGTGAGAGGTTTGTAATTCAGAGAAATTCATGAATACTTTGCTTCAAGTTACGCGTTCACCACATAAAATCAAATCAGAAATGACCATAACGTTCTGATTGAAGGTAGAGAACAGCCATGGTACGATCCAATGTTTCTATAGATGCCGGAGAAACACCTTTAGCCATCATTGTGTGAAAACAGTATCTCTGGTAGAAGATAAACCGCGGATACTATGCCAGGAAGAATATTTGGACTTGTTAAAAGCAGGAGTGTGACCTCATGAGAATTTTTCCCTTCTTGCAGCTAATATTGTAAATGCCATACACGTATTAAGGTATTTCTATTTCAACAACGGGTATATGCCAATCTGTGGGTCAGATGGCAGTCTGTGCAGAAAAGTATCATTCGACCAGTCGAAGTGACGCACATGGAAAAAATAATAATAAGACTTTCCAATATTGAAAGGGGGATTTAAAAAAGATGTCCATCCTCTCTTTCTAAATCCTTTTGACGAATATTATCGAAATTGAGTATCCATCGGTTTGTATGAAGTGAGCGAAATATGGCGTATTTTTTTCATGAAAGGCTAAGTTTATTAAAATAATATAGTGAGCTTGTATCTTGAAATTGAATGTCCCATGAGAAAATGTAGTCTCTTAGAAGGGTTAAGGCTTGTCAACAGCAAAGGTTGGAACAATATTGAGACATGGCCTATTTGTGGCAACACAGTACAGACTGTGGATTGCACCACGCGTTTTGGCTGATAAGGTGACTTTGAGGTGAAACAGCTCTAAATTGGAACGATATGCAAGAAGTAAAAAGCTAATCCCTTTGAGAGTCGGCAAAAAACGAGGTTCTAAACAAAAATGCGCCTCAACGCCGGCATTATCAGGGTTCACGCTAAAAAAACCTGGTGAAAATTCAATTATATTGGTATGGAGCAAACCTATCTTTCACCACCAACGAGGAGAGAAGCAATTATAGAGATAAACACTTCATCTGAGCTCAAAAGAGTATCACAAAATCCATTGTCATTACTTTTGTAGATCAATCTTTCCTGTAAGTGTCAAGGAACAAAGGAGAACAAAGGAGATTTCGGGTACAACAATGGGACTAGATGGGTGGCTATAGAGTTTCTGGGTACAACAATGGGTCTAGATGGGTGGATTTTCAGTAATAAAAGGCCTGAACAACAGAACCTTACGCGAAAGATCGACCAACTTGAAAAAATTGTGTTCACAGTATCTTTTTATCGCCAGTGTATTTTGACCTCTGTTTTGTTCTCCTATATACCTGATTTGATAAGGTACGTAATATGAGTTGGAGCTTGTGCTAGGTGATATGGGTGCCATAAATCTCACCCTAGCCATCACAGATATAAAGCCGTAATACCCGAAATCCTAACAACAAATTGGCCGTCAGCGAACCATGTTGAGCATAAACATTGACAGTGCTTGAGATGTTGAGACATTTGTTTGGTGCGATAATCCGGGTAGAAGTCAGCGTCCGCTATCATGTATTGTACAAATTGACTGCTGGGGATGAAAACACGACTGGGTTCTATGAGGGATTAGATATTCACTTGCATAACCAAGCATATGACTGATATTAGTTGCCCATGCAATCCGTGTCATTTCGAATAATGTATACAGCAGGCGATGATGAACGACGAACATATGGAATCATTTTCGATTATTGCTATTTTTATTTTTTCTTGTCTGTTTCGCTATTGTGTATTCAGCCAGTTCACATCTTCAGATCAAAGAGTGGTATATTTGTTGAATGAGGGACAAAAGAATGATACATATTTTTCAACGTCAATTGCAACGAAAGCGTAAGAAAATAGATAGCAAGAGCATGGAATCAACGCAGTCTGAAAAAGTGAACAAGAACTGGATTTCGTTGCATCGTCCCTCTCCACCCTCATCACAAACCGTTATATCTCCGTCAGCCAGCCTGTCTGGACTTTCGCAATTGAAATGCCGCACTCGTAAAAGGTTTATATGTGTTATGCAGATATTGTGATATATATACATGTCAAGCACAGAGGATCAAGAATTGTGAGGTTTTAAAAGAGAAGATTGTATGGGGGCGTTCATGGTTAAGGGGAATCATATTACACATCGCCATCCTGTATACAAATGATCGTACCCGGAATATTGTACCTGTACCGGCAATACATGATCATCCTTTGATCGCAAAATTAGCCCATCATAACATTACGTCTCCTTAATGCATGGAACTTATTTCGCATGATCCGGTACTTATGATGGCCGAGAGGGGCCATCGACTATCGCCCTTGAAACATTTTGGGCGATATTGCGATAACGCGATATTGCGATGCGATAACGCGATATTGCGATGCGATAACGCGATATTGCGATGCGATAACGCGATAATGCGATGCGATAACGCGAAAACGCGATATTGCGATATTGCGATAACGCGATATTGCGATAACGCGATATTGCGATGCGATAACGCGATATTGCGATGCGATAACGCGAAAACGCGATATTGCGATATTGCGATAACGCGATATTGCGATGCGATAATGCGATATTGCGATGCGATAACGCGATAACGCGATGCGATAACGCGATAACGCGAAAACGCGATATTGCGATATTGCGAAATATCGCGTTATAATTACGCGATAATGTGCGATATTGTGCGATATTGCGATATATCGCGTTATTTTACCGCGATATTGTGCGATATTATAGCAATATATATCGCAATATCGCACAATATCGCACACTATCGCGTTATTTTCTCGAAAATAACGCGATATTGTGCGATATTGCGATATTGCGATATATCGCGTTATTTTTCCGCGATATTGTGCGATATTATAGCAATATCGCAATATCGCACAATATCGCACAATATCGCGTTATAATTGCGCGATGGGAGAGCGGATAGCCATGAAGACAACTCTGTCAACTCTGCTGGCCCAATTCCTGGTTATCTCCCCTGATTCGAACATTTCGAAATAGGTACGAATTTCGCTCCAGTTACTTGATCAAACAAAACTCATGCGCCAATAAATTATATTGATTGATTTTTAATTGTTTTCATCGTATCATCGTACCATCGTATCATCGTACCATCCTATCATCGTACCATAGCATCATCGTACCATAATACCATCGAGTCATCGTACCATCGTATCATCGTACCATCGTACCATCGTATCATCGTACCATCGTATCATCGTACCATCCTATCATCGCACCATAGCATCATCGTACCATCGTGTCATCGCACCATCGTGCTATATTTGTTTAAATACCCACCGTTATGTACCGTTGAGGGATGGAGATGTCTTTCAGCACAGCGACTCGTTATGGTTCTTACATGAGCGAGGAGATTAACTATTCTTTACTCACTCGATTTTCCCCACACACTAGTCACTATCACCTGATTAGCTAAATAAAAAAGCCAAAGGCCCTAAGAAGCCCTGGTAGTATTAAAAGCGTAAATTCGTGTCTATTTGGCTGCAGCCTGAGCCGCAGTCAGGACGCGTAAAGGCCAAAGAAGGTCGCATCCTGTTCGGAATGGGCCGTGTAAGGGCATAGTGAAACACTCGTAGGAGAGCATCCGACTGGATGGGTGAGTGGTGAAAGAAAGGCTATGACGCGCATGCACAGACAGAGAATAGTAAGAAATTAGCATTGTATGCACGGTTTAGGGTAGAGATATACCGATGGGGCTGAGTGAATGAGTGAGTGAGTGTGAGTGAGGAAGAGGTGAAGTGAAGGAGGAGGAGGAATGGGGATGAGTGAGTGAGTGATCATATAAAGTCGTTTGTAAACCATTAGCCTCAAGTTGTATCTAAACATGAGTGGCATCCCATTGAAGCTCTTATCCGGCAGAGACACACTGGAAGTGATATATGCATGCGCACTGAGGAGTGGTAGAGAAAGGGGAGTTTCAGTGGTGCTGACTATGCCCCAAACACGTCAAGGTTATATGCATAGCAATACATTTTCTTTATTTCATTCGATAATTTTTTTTACACGATGTATTTTTTTTATTTCTATTCGAAGCAGTTGTAAAATATATGTGCAATAATTGCATTGTGGGTAATACCTAACCCCGCCTATTTGAATATGTAACGAAAATGGCGGCATATTTGACAATCGGTTTGCCTCGTCTTTGGCTGTCGATGTCGTCTTTGATAATGTTTGTCTTCATTCTTAGTGCCAAATCACAAACAAACGATTTGAATGTAGGGAAACTGACCAAAGAGACAGTGAAGGCAAACCGACACATATCTCAAATATGCCGCCATTTTCGCCATCGATTTCTCAATAGCCAACGAAAAGCTTCGTCACATATCCAAATAGGTGGGGTTAGGTATTACCCACAATGCAATTATTGCACATTTATTTTACATCTCCTTCGAATAAGAATAAAAAAAAACATTGCATAACGTACCTATTTCGAAATGTTCGAATCAGGGGAGATAACCAGGAATTGGGCCAGCAGAGTTGACAGAGTTGTCTTCATGGCTATCCGCTCTCACATCACTGGAAAATAACGCGATATTGTGCGATATTGCGATATTGCTATAATATCGCACAATATCGCGGAAAAATAACGCGATATCGCAATATCGCACAATATCGCACAATATCGCACACTATCGCGTTATTTTCGAGAAAATAACGCGATATTGTGCGATATTGTGCGATATTGCGATATTGCGAAATATCGCGTTATTTTTCCGCGATATTGTGCGATATTATAGCAATATCGCAATATCGCACAATATCGCACACTATCGCGTTATTTTCTCGAAAATAACGCGATAATGTGCGATATTGTGCGATATTGCGATATTGCGAAATATCGCGTTATTTTTCCGCGATATTGTGCGATATTATAGCAATATCGCAATATCGCACAATATCGCACAATATCGCGTTATTTTTCCGCGATGCTTGAGCGGATAGCCATGAAGACAACTCTGTCAATTCCGTTGGCCCAATTCCTGGTTATCTCCCCTGATTCGAACATTTCGAAATAGGTACGAATTTCGCTCCAGTTACTTGATCAAACAAAACTCATGCGCCAATAAATTATATTGATTGATTTTTAATTGTTTTCATCGTATCATCGTACCATCTTATCATCGTACCATCCTATCATCGTACCATAGCATCATCGTACCATAATACCATCGAGTCATCGTACCATAGTATCATCATACCATCGTACCATCGTATCATCGTACCATCGTATCATCGTACCTTCCTATCATCGCACCATAGCATCATCGTACCATTGTGTCATCGCACCATCGTGTTATATTTGTTTAAATACCCACCGTTATGTACCGTTGAGGGATGGAGATGTCTTTCAGCACAGCGACTCGTTATGGTTCTTACATGAGCGAGGAGATTAACTATTCTTTACTCACTCGATTTTCCCCACACACTAGTCACTATCACCTGATGAACAAAATAAAAAAGCCAAAGGCCCTAAGAAGCCCTGGTAGTATTAAAAGCGTAAATTCCTGTCTATTTGGCTGCAGCCTGAGCCGCAGTCAGGACGCGTAAAGGCCAAAGAAGGTCGCATCCTGTTCGGAATGGGCCGTGTAAGGGCATAGTGAAACACTCGTAGGACAGCATCCGACTGGATGGGTGAGTGGTGAAAGAAAGGCTATGACGCGCATGCACAGACAGAGAATAGTGAGAAATTAGCATTGTATGCACGGTTTAGGGTAGAGATATACCGATGGGACTGAGTGAATGAGTGAGTGAGTGTGAGTGAGGAAGAGGTGAAGTGAAGGAGGAGGAGGAATGGGGATGAGTGAGTGAGTGATCATATAAAGTCGTTGGTAAACCATTAGCCTCAAGTTGTATCTAAACATGAGTGGCATCCCATTGAAGCTCTTATCCGGTAGAGACACACTGGAAGTGATATATGCATGCGCACTGAGGAGTGGTAGAGAAAGGGGAGTTTCAGTGGTGCTGACTATGCCCCAAACACGTCAAGGTTATATGCATAGCAATACATTTTCTTTATTTCATTCGATAATTTTTTTTACACGATGTATTTTTTTATTTCTATTCGAAGCAGTTGTAAAATATATGTGCAATAATTGCATTGTGGGTAATACCTAACCCCGCCTATTTGAATATGTAACGAGGTTTTTCATTGGCTATTGGGAAATCGACGGTGAAAATGGCGGCATATTTGACAGTCGGTTTGCCTCGTCTTTGGCTGTCGATGTCGTCTTTGATAATGTTTGTCTTGTGTTTGTCTTCATTCTTAGTGCCAAATCACAAACAAACGATTTGAATGTAGGGAAACTGACCAAAGAGAGAGTGACGGCAAACCGACACATATCTCAAATATGCCGCCATTTTCGCCATCGATCTCTCAATAGCCAACGAAAAGCTTCGTCACATATCCAAATAGGCGGGGTTAGGTATTACCCACAATGCAATTATTGCACATTTATTTTACATCTCCTTCGAATAAGAATAAAAAAAAACATTGCATAACGTACCTATTTCGAAATGTTCGAATCAGGGGAGATAACCAGGAATTGGGCCAGCAGAGTTGACAGAGTTGTCTTCATGGCTATCCGCTCTCGCATCGCGCAATTATAACGCGATATTGTGCGATATTGTGCGATATTGCGATATTGCTATAATATCGCACAATATCGCGAAAAAATAACGCGATATTTCGCAATATCGCAATATCGCACAATATCGCACATTATCGCGTTATTTTCGAGAAAATAACGCGATAGTGTGCGATATTGTGCGATATTGCGATATTGCTATAATATCGCACAATATCGCGGAAAAATAACGCGATATATCGCAATATCGCACAATATCGCACATTATCGCGTTATTTTCGAGAAAATAACGCGATAGTGTGCGATATTGTGCGATATTGCGATATTGCTATAATATCGCACAATATCGCGGTAAAATAACGCGATATATCGCATTATCGCAATATCGCACAATATCGCACATTATCGCGTAATTATAACGCGATATTTCGCAATATCGCGTTTTCGCGTTATCGCGTTATCGCATCGCGTTATCGCGTTATCGCATCGCAATATCGCATTATCGCATCGCAATATCGCGTTATCGCAATATCGCGTTATCGCAATATCGCGTTTTCGCGTTATCGCATCGCAATATCGCGTTATCGCATCGCAATATCGCGTTATCGCAATATCGCAATATCGCGTTTTCGCGTTATCGCATCGCATTATCGCGTTATCGCATCGCAATATCGCGTTATCGCATCGCAATATCGCGTTATCGCAATATCGCCCAAAATGTTTCAAGGGCGATGGTCGATGGCCCCTCTCGGCCATCATAGGTACTGGCGACCATGTGATCACGTCAAGATACAACTACACTACTCAACGAATACCGACGACCTTACTGTCGTATTTCAACACCGTCCTCACTCCGCCCGTTTAACTCGAATGTAAAGCAGCCAATGGTTCGAAGGAATACAACGCTTGTATCAACCTTATTTGGCCTGCTGAGAGGCGGATTCCTCTCCACTAAAGAACTTTTCTCTCGTATTCCGAAACGGAGAAAAACAGAGAGACGAAATTTTGATCATAATGGAGTGATTGTGAGTCTACTTGCATAATTCTCAGAGCAGAGATCATGTGACCAAGTGATTTGGAGTCATTTTTCTTCTAAATATTTGTTTTTCTGCGGACAAAAGTGGACAAAATCTATTTTATTTCTCATCAGATGATTATTTAATTTATCCTACAGTTTTGTGGAAGAAAATTACATCAACAAATCGAACGTAAATTGGTCGAAATTGCAGTCAGCTAGGAATGTTGAACGTTGTCTGGTTGAGCTTGACCCAACGGTGTCGTGTGGTCACTTTCAGCTCCTCAGAAAAGATTTAGGACGGTTGGGCGGAATCAGCTCCCACAGACCAGCTAAGATTGAAGGGATATTACTTCGTATCAAGGCGGCATCAGCAGAATTCCCATACTCACTGTCGGAGAATATAGTTCTTAATATGTGCGATTGTTTTCATTCCGCTGTTCGTGTGTATTGTACTATTGACCTATTTTCCCAGTGAAGCCAGATAATCATCTTTCCCACTTCAGTTCTTAGACAATATGTCCACCGGGCGGAATGATACGTGAATTCCGATGTATAGTCATATATTTGCAGCATGGGCAGATGTTAAACTACTGATAAAACGTGTAAATATGGTAATTATGCATCAAAGTATCTCATTATTCCAGGAAAGGACCATTACGCTTACATTGAAAAGTTGATGATAATATCGGCAAATTCTAGACGAATTAGTCCATGCAGTTATCACCGGTTAAAATTATTTTCCACAATGTGAGAGGGGGGAGTACGAACCATAATTCTAGCCGGGAGTGACGCGTCAATGTGCCGTCTCTTCTTTGGGAGTGAAGGTTTTTTTCTGAGAATTTAAGTGGGAACGGCGGAATTCTTCAAGTTTGTATGCATGAAATGAAACAATGAACGCCAGAATGAGTGAACAGTACATGGATTAAAATTAAAATATTGCTAGTGAGTTATCCATGTGGATTTAGAAAACTGTCAGGATTCTCTCCCACTGATAATTCATTATTGCCAGAATCTCGGAAGTATACAATTATGGTCACCTCCAATCAGAATAATGCAAGTCAAATTGGCTGTAGTCAAGACTGTGGTTTGATACCTTCTATGGGATCAATGATATATTATGATAAGTCATGATAGTCGGGATTTATTCTTCTGGTTGGCTAGAATTCAAGTGATTAAGTCGTGTCATTTAACAGTATTACAGGCGTTTAGTCCGTCATTCATAATTCAGCTGTCGTCCATTAAAGAATATCCGCGTCCATAATCCAAAGACCTATTCCATATTCCATATAACAGTATTAGCACCAAATTTAAAAGGACAATTATAGTATACATAAACATAGGCTAGTTTTCTGCAAGAGAGAAGCGTCACCAGTTTTCAATGATGCCGACAAGACATCATGATATTCCAAAAATATAAAATCCGTATCGCTGATCAGTATTCTTAATCCATAATAATCGTCGTAAAGTCGTCATCTAAAGAATGATGCATCTCAGTCACGCTTTGATTGTGACGGTTCATATGAACTCCATGAGGATCTTGAAGTACAAGGTATCATACGGCCCCTAGCCCCGGGTTAAGCGGAATTAGACGCTACGCTCGTATTTTGCTATCAGCATGCGATATGTATCGCCAAATTTGAGAAACTTTGAGTGGAGGCGCTTGTTGGAATAGCCCTGTTTTATAAGTGTCTGCAACAATGTTTTGTGACGTTGATTAAAATCGTCACATTTAACACAGGATCTAGCAAATGCTACTAGGCGAGATATGTATGTGCCATATAAAGGTCCCAATGGAATATTACTATCCAGAAAAGGATGTCGAAATTGTAATCGTCTCTTTTGTCATCAAATCGACGAGAGAGAATGCCCGCTTCATTGTTATAGAGATATAGATCTAAATGTGATGTGCCTGTAGGGCTATCTGTAGTTTCCTTCAAATCCAGTGAAGGAGGATATATATGTCATTTATATAGCGATTATCCACAGCGAGAAGATCGTCTGTATAGCGTTTGGTGAATGAGAAGGAACGGGCTTTGAATGGATCGGTTTTTGAAAGCGCCTGCATACAGTCATATTCATAAGAGAACAGATACAGGTCAGACAACAGGGGTGCACAATTAGTACCCATTGGAATACCTATATGCTGTATATAAATAAGCCATTTAAGTTTAACACATCGAATTACGGTTAGCTGTTTCCCAGTAATATTTATACGACTTTCGTCTTGGTTCCTCTAATGATATGTTCTATTTATTGCCGTGTCCGCCAGCCTACCATATACCAACTAGGTTTAACTCGAAGTAGCAAAATAAAATAATCTTCGATTCCACACTTAACAGGGAAAAGACATTCGGTTATCCAGGATATTCAATAATATATGATTCAGAAGTCCAAATGAAGTTGATTTACCGCTCTACAACACCATAATTGTAAACGTGCATCAGCCTGCCGTCGGAATAATT
Organism: Hanleya hanleyi; assembly: GCA_036873755.1. NCBI lineage: Eukaryota > Metazoa > Mollusca > Polyplacophora > Lepidopleurida > Hanleyidae > Hanleya > Hanleya hanleyi. Next base: position 68,522 of record JAVTVY010018920.1, on the reverse strand, counting down.
TTGTCGTACATACTTGACCGTTTTACAAGTGTACGGCGTATCACGTTGGACAAACCGGTTCTCGTCAGATCACCGAAGTTAAGCAACGTTGAGCTCGGTCAATACATTGACGGGTGACCGGGTGCTGTACTGGCTGGGCTGAGCAGTGTTCAGGATAATAGGAACTGTGGACACTCTCGCGTTCTGGCACATGCACGCACCGTCGTGATATGATTGAAAAAATGTTGAAAACGACGTTAAATCCTACTCATTCACTCACCCACGTTTTGCAAGACAGTGTTGACCAAAGCCAAACAGATATAACAGAGAGATACATGTATCAGCAAACACAAGAACACAACAAACACAAGATCAAACAACACTGTCAATGAAGCCGGTGTGGAGGCTAAGAATGTCCGGTGGCTAAGAGTGTCCGGTCCCTATCTTCTAACCCAGCTATAACACTTTTCTGCCCATTGGAGACAAGTATCCGCCTTTGTTTGCAATGGAAAAGGATTTGAAAAGAGACACTTATCCCCTGGACATTCTTATCCATCACACCGGCAGTACAGGATATTCCTATCATAAGCTCCATTCCCATGACCAATCCAGGTCGTTCTCCAGAGTATAGTGCATTACGTTCAGGTTTTAGTTCTGTCCGTTTACATGATCAACATCCTATATTACAATGTACTCGAACTTCTCTAGCGCCATGCTGTTGGCCACACTTCGGCACCAGGATTGAACTGCTCTACCTACTCTGTTGATCGTTTCTCTCTTGCTGGAAACGAGTTTGTGGTTGGCTGCGTGCGTTGATTCAGATGATAATATTGCTCGTATATGATAATGACATCGCTAATAGACGAGAAAGTCACGGACGACGGATATGACCCTGAGTATTAGAGGTTACAATGAAACAATTATTTTTCCTATGCTAGACCCTGAAATATCATTCATGAGATGTTTCTTTGTTTATAGAGTTGCTTGAATTTCTCATTAAAAATATCTATGTGAAATTTGGCAACAATATATCAACAGCATATAGGTATTCCAATGGGTACTAATTGTGCACCCCTGTTGTCTGACCTGTATCTGTTCTCTTATGAATATGACTGTTTCTCGTCTATTAGCGATGTCATTATCATATACGAGCAATATTATCATCTGAATCAACGCACGCAGCCAACCACAAACTCGTTTCCAGCAAGAGAGAAACGATCAACAGAGTAGGTAGAGCAGTTCAATCCTGGTGCCGAAGTGTGGCCAACAGCATGGCGCTAGAGAAGTTCGAGTACATTGTAATATAGGATGTTGATCATGTAAACGGACAGAACTAAAACCTGAACGTAATGCACTATACTCTGGAGAACGACCTGGATTGGTCATGGGAATGGAGCTTATGATAGGAATATCCTGTACTGCCGGTGTGATGGATAAGAATGTCCAGGGGATAAGTGTCTCTTTTCAAATCCTTTTCCATTGCAAACAAAGGCGGATACTTGTCTCCAATGGGCAGAAAAGTGTTATAGCTGGGTTAGAAGATAGGGACCGGACACTCTTAGCCACCGGACATTCTTAGCCTCCACACCGGCTTCATTGACAGTGTTGTTTGATCTTGTGTTTGTTGTGTTCTTGTGTTTGCTGATACATGTATCTCTCTGTTATATCTGTTTGGCTTTGGTCAACACTGTCTTGCAAAACGTGGGTGAGTGAATGAGTAGGATTTAACGTCGTTTTCAACATTTTTTCAATCATATCACGACGGTGCGTGCATGTGCCAGAACGCGAGAGTGTCCACAGTTCCTATTATCCTGAACACTGCTCAGCCCAGCCAGTACAGCACCCGGTCACCCGTCAATGTATTGACCGAGCTCAACGTTGCTTAACTTCGGTGATCTGACGAGAACCGGTTTGTCCAACGTGATACGCCTTACACTTGTAAAACGGTCAAGTATGTACGACAAAATTATTCCGACGGCAGGCTGATGCACGTTTACAATTATGGTGTTGTAGAGCGGTAAATCAACTTCATTTGGACTTCTGAATCATATATTATTGAATATCCTGGATAACCGAATGTCTTTTCCCTGTTAAGTGTGGAATCGAAGATTATTTTATTTTGCTACTTCGAGTTAAACCTAGTTGGTATATGGTAGGCTGGCGGACACGGCAATAAATAGAACATATCATTAGAGGAACCAAGACGAAAGTCGTATAAATATTACTGGGAAACAGCTAACCGTAATTCGATGTGTTAAACTTAAATGGCTTATTTATATACAGCATATAGGTATTCCAATGGTACTAATTGTGCACCCCTGTTGTCTGACCTGTATCTGTTCTCTTATGAATATGACCATATGCAGGCGCTTTCAAACACCGATTCATTCAAAACCCATCTCATTCACCAAACGCTATATAGACGATCTTCTTGTTGTGGATAATCGTTAAAGAGAGACTATGTTAAGAAGACTGCATGCTGTGAGAGGGAGGTCAGGTGTTGAAAATTGTCTGTCTTCCATCCATTTTATTATACAGTGTGGTTCATTCGATCAACAAAGGTCCCAAAAATCTATATACAGAAGACAGTTCGTCTAGACTAGTTAATCGGCTTGATCTGGAAGAACCGCACATCCAGACCTTCTGCCATGACCGTTGGTCAGTTTCTTCGATTACAGATTTATTGCCATTCCCCTACTCGGAGCCAGAGACAAGAAACATACGGTAATTACCCGTCGGAAAACGAGACGTTGCAAGGTTTGGTTCACTTAGATGGGGAAGGGGGGCACATCATGACAGTAGATAATCTACTGATTCAAAGATTTGGGCTGACCAGACATGGGAAACCGAAAGCATAAATGGCATCAAGTGACTGATGTTTCACTATGTAGGAATATTTTTAAATTATAATTTATCGCTGAAGATGACGGCAAATAGCATATCAAATCACGGGATTGACGGTAATGGGAACGATGCCTCAACTAAAATTGAATATAATCAATACCCTGGTTTATAAAAAGAATAGGTAGGTGCAAACGATGACAGAATAGGTAGGTGCACGCAATTGTGAAATCCCATCTGTACGTAATACCGATAATGAACTTGACCACCTTTGTGGGTATAATGGATCAACTCTCCAAAGCTAATCATTTGATCAGCATGGTTGGACCTTCTTGTAATGTTTGAGGTGGCGATAATCGCCAAGAACTAGCGGTAACCTGTAACAACACAATTTACTGTTCTCACATCGCGGGGCGCGCCTCTACAACGCGTCTTAAACGCGCGGCTGTCTTTACATTATAAAAGACCAGCACTAAATACAGAATTGGATAAGAATAACATGTACATAAGCTTGTATCAATCTAGATATCGCGACATTACATCTCTCTCCTTCTTGACTAAAGACTGCGTCTACATGTAATATTATGGGAGAAGTTACTTTGATATGTTAAGATGATTTGGCTCTTGAAAACAGTTCTGGATTTCAATGTTCATAGTCTTTGAATCAATTCATGTTCAGCTTCATGAAATTATGGTAGAAATAAAATCTCATTCTAATGCATCTTGCATTTATAATATCTGTCTGTGATAAAATGTCATATACCTATATCACTTGGATAATCATGATGAAATTAGAGCTCATTACTTGCAGTGTCCTCACAGATAAATCCAATTAATTATAAAGCATATTTCTGATTAATCTGTTATCAGATGATTAAATGAATTTATCACATTATTCAAATGAATTTCAGCAAATAAATTTCAGCACGTAATCCAATGAATTTCACCACACAATACTAAATTAACTGTAACACAATCCACCACTTTGCATTTCAGCGAATGCCACAATCACATCTGATCGTATGTCACTAATTCACATTTCGGTGATCAAACGTCTGGGAGCGCGGCGTTGTCTTGCTGGAATTCCACATCTGTTGAGTTATGGGTTGTGTCGTATTTCTGGTTCAGGGTTCCAAGGAATATCTTCATCGTCATCATCATATTCTCTCCTCCCCTGCAGAAATGAATCCGCTTTAAGATGAATTTGTTTGAAATCTGATGAATTTCGTGTGATTTCATGGATGTTGTTACGGGCTGTAATCATAGAACCTTTGACTTCGGTAACAGTGTAAGGGTTAGCACAAAATGGGGTTGTCAGCTTGTTGCGTTTGCGCTGCTTCACTAATACCGTATCACCACTTTTCAGTTTATTAGGTTGAGAATGGAGCACCTTCGAGATACAGGTTGTAATGCTCGCATGTCCAAACCATCGCTAGTGCCTCGCGTTCCACTTGAGCATAACGTTGTTCTACTGGGGACAAAGCTCTAGAAGCATATGCGACGACCTGTATGTTGTCTGTCGATGGATCACGTTCTGTAAGTATACCCGCTAAATCTACAGGGCTTGCATCTACAACTAGTTCGGTTACCTTTTCTGGGTCAAAGTAGGCGTTATTAGTTTCACTTTTGAGTGTCGACTAGTCCACTCAAATTTCAAGTCTGTTTGAGTGAATGCTTGAAGGGGTGATGTGAGGGTAGCATAATCTGGAATGAAGCGTGATACGTAACCAGCCATACCTAACATACTTTTGACTTCTGATGCGTTAATAGGAGTGCTGATTTCAGGAAGTGCGGTCACCTTTTTTGGATCTGCTGAGACCCATTTTCCACTGAAGACATAGCCATAAAATTCCAGTTTTTACTTGTTAAAATGACATTTAGGTTTGTTAAGTGCGCTGTTGTTGTCACGGAGACGCTGTAAGACAGCCTTGAGTGTTCTGCTATGACCCACCTGGGTTGTAGAGTAAATAATGATGTCATCGCTCAGATTTATAGCGCCGGGAGGGAATGCCATCTAGGACTTGGGAATGCCATCTAGGACTTGGGAATGCCATCTAGGACTTTGCGAATGCGATCTTGAACATGTAGCTTCGCAAAAAGATCGAACCCTTCAGGGTGGCACATCATTTGAGGTTGCACATCATTGGCAATGCACATCATTTAAAATAACAATACATTTATTAAGAAATATGATTTCTATTTTAGTGATGTTGAGGTTGGATTGAAGGAGGGACTATATTATATAACTTTCAATAAAGATTACATTTTTATCGAAAGTAAGCTTACATTGCATAGATCTGATAAATACATGTACATGTACAGTTAGGAACAATAGGTGTACGGAGCACTTTGGAGCACGTTCTTGGTGTAACATTGTGTGGTGATATGTGAACAAACAAAGCTAATAACAATGCAATAGTTGGAGTAAATCTGTCATTTCCAGTATGCAACAGGACACCAGCACTGTGGTAAACCCTCACATTTGTATGCAAATAAAAGAATACAATGACAACTGTGTCCAATCATACTGTAATGCTCCATAATAATGTGTACTGGTAAAGACTGAAACATCACAAACTGATTCAAACTCAGTTTTAATTAATACAGTAAGTTACATGTGTGGACACAGATATGGTTGTGCAAAAGCTTTAGCGTCAATAATAATAGTCAATAATGATAGCAAAATTCAAGGAAATGACGTCCTTCATTTAAGGCGACACGAAATTAAAAACTAACAGAGGTTCGGTACTGCGGGATTCCCCCGCCGGTTATTTTGATATTGTACTTCTGAAATAAAATAATGTCACCAAACTATTTGTAAATACTATAAAGGAATATACTGTAGGTGATTTGGTATGTATGCCTGTATATACAATTTCCACTGCATCTCGTGACTAATAACAGGTTAGTATCACATATAAGAGATATAAAATTAGAAATTGAAATATGAGGGTATGGAGTTGGGCAATGCATTGAATAAGTGTAGCATGATGTAAGCTTCAGGAAAATATGAGAGTATGAGATCGGGCGAAGCTTAGTTTAGGTGATGGATGGTGGGGCACAGTGTGGAATTTTCTTCCATGGGTAGCGCATGTGTTGAATAAATGTGGGTTCATGTGAGCTGTGGGAAAATATGATGATATGGGGTCGGGCAATGCTTAGTTTAGAAGATATAGGGTGGGGCTCGCTGCCCCAGGGGTGGGGGCATGCTCCCAGGGTTAGTGGATGGGTTGAATAAGTGTTCAGAATGATCTGAGCTCTCAAACTATATGAGGGTGTGGGGTCGGGCAAAGCTTACTTTAGGAGATATGGGTGGGGCTCGGTGCCCCAGGGATGGGGACCTGCTCACCGAGGGTAGTGGATGGGTTCAATAAGTTTAGCCAGATGTAAGGATTTGGAATAGATGAGAGTTCGGGGGGTCGGGCTGACCTTAGTTTAGGAGACATAGGTGAGGCCGAGAAGCTGTGGACAGGAATTTTCTAAGTCCAAAACTTTAACATTTTCTTGGTCCTGGGGTCCCAGGGATGGGGACATCCTCCCCGAGGGTAGTGGATGGTTTCAATATGTGTAGCCCGATGTAAGTTTCTTAGCTCTCTAGATTTGTATCTAATACCGCTTATGCCGGTGCTAGGGGCCGTGTGGTCATATCATCCAAGTTGCCACATGAACAGATACAATAAAAGCGTACCTGAGATATAACACATATCGCGAATCGATAGGTTCTTGGTAATCGGAAGACTATGCTGTGAAGTCATGTGGCTTTGTCAGTATGTCGGCACCTCTTCCCACATCCTTTATATGTGTTGTAATTTTTACCTGTATATGGCGAGATTCTGCTGGTGGACGTTTCGTCCCCGAGGTCCGCCCCCTGTACAGATCTTTTGGTCTTTGATATATGTTGGCATTTGTGGGAAGTTGGTGCTGTGTCGACATCGGGCCTTACAGACTAGTCTTTTGTGTTAAATGCCGTCATTTTCATCTGACGATGATACAGCTCACCAATCCCCAGTGTACGAGTTGTCACAGCGAAACAGCTCACCAATTACCAATTACCAATGTACGAGTTGTCAGAGCATTCCATCATAGCTCTCTAGATTTGTATCTAATACCGCTTATGGCGGATTCCACGATAACCTAGTCCACTTTTCCGTCAAATTCTCCGTCCAACCGAAAAATGACATTAGCAACGTTAAAAATACCCAAAAACTAACTCCTTGTCATGTACATGTGTGTTAAATGCCGTCATTTTCATCTGACGATGATACAGCTCACCAATCCCCAGTGTACGAGTTGTCACAGCGAAACAGCTCACCAATTACCAATTACCAATATACGAGTTGTCAGAGCATTCCATCATAGCTCTCTAGATTTGTATCTAATACCGCTTATGGCGGATTCCACGATAACCTAGTCCACTTTTCCGTCAAATTCTCCGTCCAACCGAAAAATGACATTAGCAACGTTTAAAATACCAAAAAACTAACTCCTTGTCATGTACATGTTTGTTAAACCCACCAAGGTTGTTTAACAGTTTTACCCTGTGTAGGGGCAGTTTTATCCGGAATATTTCTTATCTGCAGTATAATAGAGAGACATAAATGTAAATGTTGCTAATGTCACTTGTGCTAATTTCATATTTCCGTCATACTTTTTTACAATAATCACCACAAATCAAATGTCAACTAAATTATTCAAAAAAAGATTTACAGTGATACTAGCTTGACCGTATTAAGATATATGTACCATTGCCAGTGTGTTAAATACCAATACATGGATAATATGAGTGTTTGAAAAACGTTGCTAATGTCATTTCTGTCCAACTCCCGTGACGGAAATGACATTTGCAAAATTTTGAAAAGACCCTGTATTACAGCATGGGTGATGTCATTCACTGACAAGGGTACAGATACATCAATACAATTGGCCTACTTCCACTGAGCATATGCAAGTGCTTGTCTAACAAGAAGTTTCTTAAACATATATAAAATAGATTTTGACGGAAAAATGACATAAACAACACAAATGTTGCAGATTTCAATTTTGTTTTGTTCCGCTAAATTAAAAACTGTACAAAGAATTCATAGGGGTACCTGTTTATTTACATCTTATGCAATTCATTGACATGTTTAAGATAGTATGGTACAGGGCACATTGTTTGTTTACGATATTTTTGAATTTATAGGTGTTGCAAATGTCACGCTCCGTCAATGATTGACGGAAATGTGTGTTAGTGGACTAGGTTATCGTGGAATCTGCCTTATGCCGGTGCTAGGGGCCGTGTGGTCATATCATCCAAGTTGCCACATGAACTCTGTGGCTCTGTCAGTATGTCGGCACCTCTTCCCACTTCCCTTATATGTGTTGTAATTTGGAATACATGAGAGTTCGGGGGTCGGGCTGGCCTTAGTTTAGGAGACATAGGTGAGGCCGAGAAGCTGTGGAAACTTTAACAGTTACTTGGTCCTGCAGATAGGCAGACAGACAGACAGATAGACGGACATCATTGTGGCACCTATATCCAGCTTTGCGCGGCTAAAGCTACGGGGTCAATAAAAACTTCTGATGCCGATGAAATCCCGAAATTTAATCGACGATATCGCCTCAAACCTGCATGCGTTGAAAAGTTTGTGATGTAGCGAGACTCTGGCGCCAGTTCCAGTTGATGGTAGACTTTGTTTAGATCCAGTTACTAAAAACTGTAGCATCATTAAGATCATGAATCATGTCGTCTACTGTTGGAGTCGGGTGACGTTCACGTTTTATGGCCTTATTTGCCATGCGCATATCGATACATATGCGAACCTGATCTGGGGTTTTAGGTTTCGGGCAAATTACAATTGGGCTTACCCATGGAGTCGGTTCTTTGATATATGTTGGCATTTGTGGGAAGTTGATACTGGGTCGACATCGGGCCTTGCAGACTAGTCTTTTGTGTCAATGTCGTCATTTTCATCTGACGACTATACAGCTCACCAATCCTCAGTGTACGAGTTGTTACAGCGAAACAGCTCACCAATTACTGATATACGAGTTGTCAGAGCATTTCCATCTTAGCTCTCTAAATTTGTATCTAATACCGCTTATGCCGGTGCTAGGGGCCGTGTGGTCATATCATCCAAGTTGTCGCATGAACAGGTGTAATAAAAGCGTACCTGAGATACAACACATATCACGAATCGTTAGATTCATGGTATGTGCTTTAGAATAGGTTAACCGGAAGACTATACTGTGAAGTCATTTGACTCTGTCAGTATGTCGGCACCTCTTCCTACTTTCCTTATATGTGTTGTAATTCAATCTTTTCTATGATATCCAAAGCTTCAAGATCTTCAAGTTCTTGTTCGACTTTCTTTTCTTAGATGGAATGGAATTCTTCTGTGGGACTGAGCGACTGGGGGAACACTTCCGTCAATGTGGAGTTTGACTTGCTGATTTGCAAGTTTTCCAATGCCCACAAATCGGTCTTGGAATTCATTCAATATGGCTGATATGCTAGGGGTATTCTTTATCAGATAGTTCTGTATCTGTTGGGTTATGATTTGTTTTAACTGTGTTTAGGATTTACAGAAATCCAAGGTCTACAGCTGTTGCATAGCTGAGAAGAGATCCAGTTTGATCTGGTACGACTAAGAAATCTACTTGTTGTAAATTGCCTTTATGCTCCAAGTCTTCAGTGACCTTTCCTAAGAGTTTGATTGGCTGTTGAGATCCATATGGGAATACCTTCACAGAAGCTTTCTGTAGGTTGACTTTGTCTTGGATTTGTTCATAATGCTTGCTGTCTAACAAGTTAACACTTACTCCAGAATCTATCAGAAAGGTCATCTGACTCCCTGACACAGTTAACTCAACTTTTGGCTGTGATAACTTGGACTTGTGGACAGAGAAAACATATGTAAAGTCATCATCGGAAGACGAATCATCTGGGCGAGATGAACTCGAGAGCGGTGTGGAAGATACCTGGTGTACGTTGCCGGTCTGTTTGGAATTATCTGCATTGGATAAGCAGCATCGAGACTAGCGATTGTATTTGCCACAGCTACTGCACTGTTTCCAAACGCGGGGCAAGATTTGAGACCGTTCTTGTGTGGAAAATGTCCACCACAATTTCGACAGGTGTCATTTTGATATTTCTTTGTCGATGTTGCTTGTGTTTGCTTGTTTGCGTTATGCTCCTGCTGTCTAGTGTTCTTGTAATGCTGTTTATTTCTACTCCAATTTGACTTACGTGGTTGCTGTTGTTTGCGAAAACCAGTCTGCTTTGTTTTTAGACGGTTCACTGAGGTCGGATCTGGCTTTTCAATCTCATTGTTTATCAGACAAGTCCATGGAACGACCAAAATTTAGCAGATCCGTTAGCGTAATATCAGGAGTGCGTATAGTCTGTGGGCTTATGTAAAAAAAGCAAAATTTTGGGTAGATTCTTGGCACCAATGTTTAAGCACACCTAGAAACATCACTGATTAAGAAAAAAATGGGTGCCAGTTTTTGCATTAACATTTAGGGCCTCCATTTTGAATTTCAAAATGGCCGCCTTTTTTTAACCGATCTGTATGATTTTTTGTTATTCAACATTATTTTAAACATGTAATCGAAATGTGCGCAAATAGTTTGGGTTTGAAATGCATTACAGTTGAGACAACTGTTCATCTGAACTCGTTTGCATGGATATTAACCTGTTTTCGACGTTATTATCAAGAAATATTGGTATGAATGTGCAACTTGTTACTGTAGTCCGTGAGCTACTAGGGCTCACCTTGCACCCCCCCACCCACTACAGACCGAAACTATGTTTTTTATGTGCTTTAGGACATGTCAAATAAGAAACAATTTGTTAACAGTCGATAAACTGGGACTCACTACCCTTTTAATCACTTCGAAATTACTCCTGTGTTAATAAGTACATTTTGTGACAATAGGGGGTAGGGTTACAAGAATAGTCTTATCTTCCATAATTATTATCCAATCTTTATAATGTTGGCCGCATATTATTCAGCATTGATTGCTGCATCGAATATTTACAAGATAATATCACTATTTGTTGGGTATGACGTCACACAGGGACCATACATACAAAAGTAGGAGTAGTAGCGAAAGCTGGCGTTTTGGGGTGCGTGAGGGTGTGCTTGAGCGATTGAGGGACCATTCTTGGTTCGAATGCGTCGGGTGAGGTGTCAAAGTGAAGCCCTCGGTATGTAGACCACGGCTTGAGGGATCTCCACATGATCTGTGATGTCATTGGTGACATCAGTAGGAGTAGTAGACAAAGTAGGCATTTTGAGGATGCGGAGGAAGGTTTTTGGGGTAGAGATAGACCATCTGTGGTCTAAATGGACCGCGTGGGGTGTCATCTTGTAACTCTCTGCATGTAGATGCAGAGGGACACCCCACACGGTCCATTTAGACCACGGATGGTCCATCTCTACCCCAAAAACCTTCCTTCGCATCCTCAAAATGCCTACTTTGTCTACTGCTCCTACTGATGACGTCACCAATGACATCACAGATCATGTGGAGATCCCTCAAGCCGTGGTCTACATAACGAGGGCTTCACTTTGACACCTCACCCGACGCATTCGAACCAAGAATGGTCCCTCAATCGCTCAAGCACACCCTCACGCACCCCAAAACGCCCGCTTTCGCTACTACTGCTACTTTTGTATGTATGGTCCCTGTGTGATGTCATACCCAACAAATAGTGATATTATCTTGTAAATATTCGATGCAGCAATCAATGCTGAATAATATGTGGCCAACATTATAAAGATCACAAAAATTGTATTTATTAACACAGGAGTAATTTCAAAGTGATTAAAACGGTAGTGAGTCCCAGTTTATCGACTGTTAACAAATTGTTTCTTATTTGACATGTCCTAAAGCACATAAAAAACATAGTTTCGGTCTGTAGTGGGGGGGAGGGGGGGGGTGCAAGGTGAGCCCCAGTAGCTCACGGACTACTGGTATATGACAAATATTTTCTGCTCACAGTATGTAATAATGCATATCCAATGTGAACCAAATAAATTCCATGAAAATCAGAGCTTCTGAGCTAGTTCACCAGGGCGTTGAAGCGTTAAGCTGGGCGTTGACGGGCGTTGAGACGGGCGTTAAGGCGTAACGACGGGCTTTGACGGGCGTCGCTGCATTTCGATGAATTCGTGTCAATTCCATGGAAATCAGAGCTTCTGAGCTAATTCACCAGGGCGTTGAAGCGTTAAGCTAAGCGTTGACGGGCGTTACTGTCTATAAAAGCGAGCGTATTTCCAAAAACACGCACAGTCGACGTTCAACCGTCAACATGACTTATACTTGCTCTGAGTGCGAACGCACATTCACCAGACATTACGATATGATGCGACACCAGAACAATATACATGGGATTGAAGACTCCGAGGAGTCCGTTGAGGGGGATGCTGATACAGAGACTGCTGAGAGTGTATCGACTGATACCGAAACAGAGATTGCTGAGAGTCTATCTAGTGAGACGGAGAGCTTGACCTCAGATAGTCAGCATACGTCCGTGGAAAGTGAGGCAGAACCTACCTTCTGGGATCGTATTGTGACAGCAGCTATCAATACTTACGCTGCAGCGATTGAGGACGCCGGAGAGGATAATTTACAACAGACGTACACCCAAATGCGCCCCGCATCAGGAAAACAGCCATGGCGATCTATGAACAGTATACCTTACTACCGCTTGAAATGAAAGGCGACCCCACGCACAGGTCCATCATGAAGGCCAAGCGTCACTTGAAAGAGGCTATGGGGCTACCACCCACCGTGGCCCTGGAAAATGCGATCAGAATGCGCAAACAACTGTTTCAGGACATGCTGCCCGAAGAATATCCAGGCCTGTCCGACGATGATTAGAATAAACGGTTCAGAGCGAACATGGCCGAAGATGGAACTTGCTGAAATGGCAACTTCTGATTGGACAAGACTACATCTAACGGACAGGAACGAATATCATAGATGCAAATGGTGGCCTCTGATTGGGCAAGAGTCTTTTTGAGTTGTAAACATACCCAACGCGGCTCCCCCAGCGTGGGTATGATGTAACATTGGGGAAAATATATGAAAAAACTTCTTGTTGTTGTTGTTCTCTCATGTGTCATCCTTGTTTTTGTTGTTGTTGTTCTCTCTCCGGTCTATATCATGGCGTCAAGGCGTTATGTTAGAGCGTTAAGGCATAACTACAAGCGTTGACGGGCGTCACTGCATTTCGAAGAATTAGTGACAATTACATGGAATATCTAGAAAATCAGAATTTCTGAGCTATTTCACCAGGGCGTTGAAGCGTTAAGCTTGGCGTTGGCGGGCGTTGCTACAATATGACACCTCATACATGTACGACGCATTCGGACCAAGGATGGTCCCTCTCTACACCAAATACCTTCCTTTCACTGCCCCAAAATGTCCACTTTGGCTACTACTCGTACTGATGACGTCACCAATGACGTCACAGATGACGTGAACATTCCTCAAATTGGGGTCTACACCTCACACGACGCATTCGGACCAAGGATGGTCCCTCTCTACACCAAATACCTTCCTTCACTGCCCCAAAATGGCCACTTTACTTACTACAACCAACTGCGCATGCGCAGATTGACGCGACTTGCATTTGAAAACACACCATTCTGACTCTAACCCACACAAGCTTCACTTTGACACCTTCCACGACCCATTCGGACCCATGGCGGACATCTCTACCCCAAACACACACCCACATACCCCCCCAAAATGCCTGCTTTCTATACTACGGCCAGACTGCGCATGCGCAGAATGACCATATTTCTACCCCACATCCACGCCACCAGATGCTCCATTACATAGGCTTCACATGGATACCTCACACGACCCATTCGAACCGTGAATAGCCCATCTCTAACCCAAACACACCCACACACACCCCCAAAAATGCCTGCTTTCTATACTACGGCCAGGCTGCGCATGCGCCGACTATTGACAACGTCCGAATTATTAGTGTAGTCAAGTGCTCCTGCATGAGAGCTTCGAAATAAGACCTCATACGACACCATTGGACCACCAGGGACTCACCTAGACTCCAACACGTCCACCCAGTATGGATTTATACATACATTGGGCTTATACCCCAGTATATGGGTCTATATAGACAGACCTCAAACTTTTTTCAAAAATTTCACCGTTTCGTGCCGGGGCACTTCCTATCATGTTTGTCTTGACGAGACAAAACAAATCAAAACAACCATACCGCAAATGTCTAGAAGTACGTTTCCCAGTGGGACAAACATTGATCCTATACCCCTAGTATGGGACTATATGGGTCTATATGGGGCTACGTAAACAAATACTGAAATCTGGTGACCATCTTGGATTTTTGCTAATTTAGAGTATTTATAGTGTTCTTATTTTGTTTCCAATGAATGGTTGGCCCCTTTATAAGAGTTTAGATAAAATGAAACAAATATTGGATGACATTTGAATGAATAACTGGCAATTATGTTTAAAAAATGATTTTCGACGATGGCCATTTTGAAATTCAAAATGGAGGTCCCAAATGTTAATGCAAAAACTGGCACCCATTCTTTTCTTAATCAGCGAACTTTCTAGATGTGTTTAGACATGAGTGCCAAGAATCTACCCGAAAAAATGACAAATCTGGAAAATATTACGTAAGCCCATAGACTAGTAAGGCTCTTCTTCGTAGCCGTGCTGATGTACACTTTTGAATAATTTGCGACTTAATTTCTCCATCAATATTTGGAAAATCGCAGTTGAGAGACAGCTGACGAAGGCGTGTGTGAAAACTATCTAATGGTACACCTTCTCTCTGCTCGGCTTAACAGATATTTCTCGTATTCGGTGTTGTTTTGGGGTTTGAAGTAAGCTGTTAGTGTTTCTACCGCGAGGTCAAAATCTTTAGCTTCACCTGTTGCGAGAAGTGTATCAAAGATATCCTGCACCTCTTCTCCTGCATAATGTAACAATAGTGCACGTTTGCGAGTTGTTTCGTCCTCGTCCACATCAAGAGCTACGAGAAATTTTTTGAATCGATTAATCCATTTAAGAAAAACTGGCGCATGGCAGCAGAACCGAAGCCATGACGGAATTTGGCGGGAAAAATCTGCACACAGTTGAACGTTAATAAATGTCACAAAACTCACAGTTTATGGCTTGCTTTCAATATCACGCAGCGAAAAACAACTTCTGTGCTCCTTTTCCTTATCACTCGTCGCCAATGTAATGTTTGAGGTGGTGATAATGACCAAGAACTAGCGGTAAACTTTAACAACACAATTTACTGTTCTCACATCGTGGTGCGCGCCTCTACAACACGTCTTATACGCGCGGCTGTCTTTACATTATAAAAGACCAGCACTAGATACAGAACTGGATAAGGATTACAGTATCAATCTAGATATCGCGACATTACACTTCTTAACGCCTTTGCTACCAGATATAATTTAATTGCGAATTCAGTTAGCTTCAACCGAGAAAAAGACTGGATGTGGGTGCATTTGGAAGACATCATGTACCAATTCTGCTCTGTCGGGTGGAATTCTGATACGTTTTCTCGAACAACAAATATATTTACATCAAGCCATGGTTTAACATTTTTTTGTGCAATCACATTCAGATACCTGTAGTTGCGATCTTTGTACACATGCTGTGAAATATAACGATCAAGATCGATCATGTCATGCATTATTGCCTAATTCTTCGCTATCAATGTATGATACATATCAAACTCTGAGAAACCCTGCAATTTAATTTATTCGACCAGTTCCTAATTTACTCGATCAGCCATTGCTGTTTTTTAGAACTCACATTCCTATTGTCATGTAGAAACGTTCCCAGTATGTGGGAACATATATGGGTAATTCTACCACATAAGCTTAAAACCAAAGTTAGATTTTTCTCCCAAGGTTGCAAAAATCGTCTACATTGATCGACATTTTGGAAAAAAACACCCACCTCCCTGTTTGGGCCCGAAAAACTATATATTTTAAGTATGGCCGATAGACATAATGAAGTACTCAACTATAGCAAGTGGAATTTGTATGTATATTTGTATGTCTTTTAATTAGGATGTCGGGTCCATTATTCCAATAATCGTGTGACTCGCGCTATCGCGACGATCGAAAAGAACGGATAGTAAGTTATTTCTCTTAGCGACATACATATTCAATTCTCGTCCACCGATTTGAATTGTGAGTTTCAATGGACGACTGTAGGAAATTCCCATTGGACAGATGCGTTTATTCGTAGGTTGAATACTTGACGGGCATATATACGCTGTACTTGTAATACACATAAAGAGGGCCCGCATTTCGGGATCTATCGATCTATAGCCAGACCCATGAGGATGTCGATGTGAACATTTTGTTTCAACTTTTCACAGGGGCCCTAGAAACCCGAATTGTCCCCTCCCTCTGAATGATCGCATCGCTCCCCGTTAACTCAGATTGTACGTTTTCTTAGACAGTGAACCTTATTTAATTATTCTACAACACCTGTGTCAATAACATCGAGTTAACCAGTGCAATAATTACAAGATTTACCACGGTTATGTGAAATTTACATGTGTCAAGTGCAGGTGTTCATTAGGAGATTCCATTTCACAAGTCGGATGAGGAAAGAACGTCTGCTTTCATACAAGTAACACTCCAATAAAACAAACATAAATTAGAAGATGAAATTTTCTTTTCAAGTTTAACTGTTGTTACCATCGGGAAATTGATTAACAAAGCGACACAGATAGGCATATATCCACGTAATTTCCCAACAGCTCACTCAGCTCATAAAATCACTCCCCATATGAGAGACCACATAAACGCGTCCACTGACATTGGCACGATGCCAGCCGAGACGGGAGCATGGTCTCAACATCAGTAGACGAGTTTTTTTTCAAAAAAAGGAAGAACGGTTGTCAAAATTTAAATATGTTTTCAACCTTTCAATGTAATCTTTCTTGATAATCAGTTAGAGTAGTGCAATAGAACAGAAATAATGTTTTCATATGCGTGCTAAATGGTTATTTTACGCACGGCTAGTGTGGGAATGTTTATAAATTTTAGGGCGCGGGCTTCGCCCTTGCCCTAAAATATAAAGCACGTCTATGAAAACATTATTTCTTGAATAAGACACCGCCAGCTTGACAACAGTGAGAGTTTGATTCATGCCTATAATAAATTCAGTAACCATCAGTCTGTGAAAGTCGATATCAACAGTGTAAAATACCACCTACCCGTAAACCGTCCTCAGTCATACCAGCTAATGCATTGTCAACAGTGACCATGATCAACATGTAACCGTTTCATATCTCTCAAATGTATGATGATGTGTAATGAATCAGAAAATGTTTGATGAAGTATAAATCTAGTTGAATCTCGTAGTTACATTTATTCATACATGCTGTCATGAAGCAAATGTCGTTTAATGTCAGGATCGTCGTTCATATGCCAAGCCAGTGAAAACATTTGGCCGATGTCGTGACACATGATCGGCCGATGTCCTGACCCTTGATCGGAAGAGGATTGATTTGTTTTCATGAGATAATGAGAAATACGAGATGTCTCCATCAATAAATACATTAGAGAAAATCCTTCTTGCAAAGTTTATCGATTGGAATTCAGCACAGGAGAATTCAGGAATGCCAAAACGAGCAATTTAATTCTGGCAAGAATTCATCTGACTAAACTTGGGGAATATATAATAAACTGTCGAAATATTACGTAAAGGGCAAATGGAATAGCGCAAATTCTTTCATCTGAAGATTTCCATTGATCTGTCATCACGCGGAGTTGATATGACGTCAGTGTAAAATTGTTCGGCAGTTTCTATATTATATTGGTCAAACAGTTTTGGAGATAATCCATTAAGGATGTCCGCTGGTGGTAAATCAAAGTAATTAACTTTTTGAATAATGTGTGTTATTGCATTCATAATTGTGTAATATGAGAAAAAACAAAGAAAAAAATATAGGTTGCTGTGCATTTTTGAGCTGTAGGCAACGTTAAGTGGACTGACCCATGCTCAATTTGGTAACACAGAAATCATAAGGAATAGCCCTAGTTTTGAAGCATATTCATGAAAAATTCATATAAATAGTATTTAACTTTTTCTTATATTCTAACTGTTTGCAGATAATCACAATGTCTATCAAAATTTAGCAAATTGGATGGATGTTGCTGTGCAAAATTCTCGGCTAAAAGGCTTTTAAAGGAAATCCCCATCTCTTAACCTAGGGAAGGGAGATAACCCAATGGAAAAACAGGCAAAATGGCTGCCGAAGTCAAAAACCACCAGCGGACATCCTTAAACTCTCGATCTGTGATAATAAAATGAGTGGCATGGATACAATATTTTCTGTTTGTGTTTTAGTTCTGGATATTAACTGCTAAAGGGTTGCCAGTTAGATGTATACATGTACCGCATGTACAATTCTATGACTATGAGTTAGAAGATGAAATTTCTGTCTGGAGTGTATTAAGTTGTTAAGCACCACACTGGCGGATATGTCATCAGAAGCAAAACTGATCAATGATGAAAGTTGTATGTACAAGTGGTTATCTAAATTACTCGCCTATTGGTAACCTAAGAACAGTCAGTTCCAGCGACGGCCAATCTTACCAAAATTGGCCATCCGTAGGCACGTTGTACAAAGAAGTGGGCGCCATTTCTGTCAAATTATCAGTCAAGTTGATATTTTTCAATTAAACTTTGGACGTAATTTCAAGAAAAAAAAGTTATAATATTTGAATATCTTAACATTTCTGCTAAATAAATTTTCCTTAACAGGACCATCGGGGCTCCAGGGCAGTTGTCGGTTGTTGTTCATAGACGTATTCTTCCACATGATTCCTCTGTTTTCCTGCACATGATAGGGTTTTAGCGACGGGAAATGGTGGGGGTATGTGTGATACCGCGTGAGTCTTTGTAAGATGTATTCGACGATGCTAGTGGATTTCAGTGAGACGTATTAGAAACTGCAAGAGCTATCATAATCGCATGCTACAATTCGTTACTGCAAATCGCATCGTCATGGTGTTGAATAAATCCCCCACAACCATGACAATCAAAATGTGAATAGACACAATGTACTCCATAAATGTAGTTCAAATGTCAGTAGGTTCAGAAGTACAAAATGGGGGCAAAAGGGGGTTGGAAGTTTGCCCGACAAAAATCCGACTTCTTGCTTTACGTTTGAGAAGCGAAACAAAAATCATTTCTTCAATTCCGCACAATTGTGTTTCATACAGAGAAAAGACACCCAATTTATATTCTGTAAATGCTCAGAGTCTTCACTTGTAAAACATTATTGATGGACGTTCGAAATTAGGATTTGAGCTGTTCTAAAGCGCAAGTCACACTGTCAAGAATTGGGTGGAGAATGCCGGCCAATAACCACGAATATTTTAATCTTGTCGATTCGTGTCAATTTGCCTGTAGAGGGTCTCTTTGAAACTTTCGTACGAATCCCTTACGCTTGCCGTAGGTTCAGCCCAAGTCCCACTTAAGCGAAGTTGTTTACGAAACTTTGCTATGTATTGGTAGTAATGTTTCGTGATAAATCGCTTTACAAAAGCCGATTTTCCCGTCATTTGGGGCGAATAGATACGACATGTTTACGAATAATTACAACTGTTTGCGATGCAGTTACAAAGAAATACGATACTTTTACGACAGTTAGCGATATTCGCACCCAAATTCAGGCCATTCAGTGCGATACAGTTGCGAATATGTGCGATGTATTTGCGAACATTTACGAAGTGCATAGGTGCCAAGAATGCCATACGTATACCATTTAATCGTACTTGGTCGAAGAATATTTTGAACATTTCAAAACTTTCGTACTCCCTCCGAGAATAGGCAAGAACGGTCACGATCTGTGACGAACCCTGTAAGATGCCTGAACGAATTGCCAAGAAAGACCACGATTTTCCAGTTCGCGGTGATTCGCCTTCCCAATTATTGACAGTGTGACCGGGGCTCAAGCAGTGACGTATACAATTAGAATAGGAGTGTTTTACACATTACAATATCTGCTGTAATATTACATCGAATTATCATTTTGGTTGAAGGTCTCATGTTTAACGTATATCTAACAACGCCTAATAAATATGTATAAAAATAGCAACAAAAATACAAATTTCAAACGCCTGGCGAAGCTGTTTTAAGTGACTCTTGATTCTGAGAATTCACATTATTGAACTTGGCTATTGTTCTGTAGGAAACACACTTTTCTGCAGGTATTAAAAAATTCTTTTTCGATTCATCAACGTAATAGCAGGTGAAACTTTCCTCCCTTAAACACCAAAACCATTTTCCGGCAAAAAAAAAAGCTTTCTCTCTTTTACTGCTCTCAATACGATTTCATTGGTCTCTTTGTATGGCAGTTGAATGAGCTGAATATCACAATATAATTCAAACTGTTGTAAGGCCACATATATTAAAAGATGACATTACAACCAAAGTGACCAGCCGAAACCCCCAGAACGAACGCGACTGTCGAGGCAAATCTCCACTTGAGGATTATTTAGATTGTGAAGTTTCACCAAGAAATGTTTTAAGAGAAAACGGAGGAGATTGATAGGTTTATTCTCAACTAATTGGGACACTTTTTCCAGAAATTAATGTTAGCTAACTGAAATCCAAGATGGCGGCTATTTTCCAAGATGGCCGCCGAAGGACCCTGCTAATACCTGATTTTGTCAGAAAAAGTGATGAAATTTTACGATTGGAATTATTTTGACCTTCACGTATATACTTTTAGAGAGGGGAAAGCAGATTCTGGTATCTTTGTGTACTTCCAGATATATGTTCTAACATTCCTGAATCTGATGATGTCACTATTGAAGCGTTGTGCCATGATTTGACCAATTCGAGTTTGCAGTGTGTTATCATTGACTGGAGTTTTTGCGTTAGTGATCCCATTTGATTGAGGTTATGTCTTAGTTACGCATTATTATGTCTATATAATGTCCTTTACTAAAAGATTATTTCCATAATTTGATGCATGAGTAGGCTTATCTTGGAACAATACTTCACCTTAAATTGTGTTTCGGTCTAATCTGTGCCACCTGTTGGCCATTTTGGAATTTCCACAACCTTTATTTATTAGGGTTAATATAAATAAATGGGCTGTTCCTGTCTGTTGGTTGTTAGCAGAATGTTCCGAACTGACAAGGAGTTTATTTGGGATCAATTTGTTCACACTATTCACTGTACCCCCGAAGAACGTTGTACGGATTTAATTATTCAGTGTGCCCAAATAGGACACATGTCAGAAACTGGACCATGGATAATTTCACCTGGGTAATTAATCCCATGGAGTATTGTAACGCTGGATCATGGAAAATGTCATATCCATTGGGTTAACTTTCTGTTTGCCACCAAACATGGCAGGCTTATATACTGCATCAAGGAGAATGTTCAATTGGGCTTGATTTTCCACTATGCCCGATTGGAACCCACATCGAAAACTGGACCCAGGATAATGCCGCCTAAGTATTTTTCCTGAGAATTATATTCCCGCCCTGAAAATTAGTGCAATTACCTACTGGGTCCCAGGGAATGTTCTGTTGGCTTTATTTTCTCTTTTTTTTTAAATCGAGATCTACAGTTCCACATATTAATGCCGCTGTTACAGAGGAAACGCGCATAAACGATCACACGACATTCTGAAATGCCTTTTCCAGAAGGGATTGAAAGTAACGTTAATAATAAATACTACAGGTCATTGTGCAGGAAATTACATAAATATCTCCAGCGAGACTGGTTTGAACTTGAATGGGACAGTTCTGGACAGGAAACCGGCATGTAAGACACTACCGAATTATCGAATGTCTCATCAAGCTCATATAGGTAATACACTAGTAGTAGGGAAAGGACCAATCTGGTCGCATTGAGGCTCTTTTGTGTGAGGCTGATGACGTCATGGATAATGTCACTTCCGGTGCGAGGTCACGTCCGGATCAAAGGTCAAAGAGCACTTCCGGTTACGTGCTATCCGAAGATGACGTGGCTTCCGGTGTCAATTGATGCATGCGCAGTCCGTCAGTAGCATTTGGGTGGACGTTTTGGGGTCGAGGTGGGCCATCCTTGGTTTAAATGGTTCGTGTGAGGTGTCATATTGAAGCGATCGTGGGGTAGCGTCCGATTGAGGTGTCTTGTAATGGAACTGTCATCAATCTGCGCATGCGCAGTCGGGTAGTTGTAGAAAAAGGGCATTTGAATGGGCGTTTTGAGGCAGAGATGAACCATCCGTGATCTAAATGAGCCGTGTGAGGTGTCATCTGGAAGAACTCGTGGAGTAGAGTCTGACTGTGGTTGCAGTGAAACTGCCGTCAGTCTAACGCTAGGGAGTAAGTTCCCTAGATTCTGTACCTGGTCCCATACGCAGGCAGTTGAGAGAAAGAAAGATCAACACGTTCACAGATGTATTTTAGTATTCCTCCATCACATCACACCCACACTGGGGGAGCCGCGTTGGGTGTGTTTACATAATAGTATGGCGGAAGATTGACACTCCGAATAGCGGATTCTGATTGGACAGGAACAACCAAAAATATGTCAAGCGGATAAGAGGGACCCTGACAGATGCAACATAAAATGACGGCCTCTGATTGGACAAGAGCAGTCGAAGATGCATCTGATACACACCATACTGTTATGTAAACACATCCGACGCTACTGCTTCCCGACTGCGCATGCGCGAATTGACAGCACTTCCACTACAGACCACATCAGCCTGAATCTCTCCCACGAGCACTTCAATATGACACCTCACACGATGCATTTGGACAGTAAATGGTCCACCTCGACCCCATAATGTTCATTCAAATGTCTTTTTTCTACTACTGTCCGACTGCTCATGCGCAGATTGACGGCGACATCAATCTGACTCTACCCGGAAAGGGCTCCAAGATGGCACCCCACACGGCCCGTTTGGATCATGGATGGTCCACCTCGTTCCAAAACCAACCGTCTATTCGAATGCCGTTTACTACCGGCGGCTCTTCCACTAAAAACCACCCCAGTCTGATGTCCCCCCAGGTGCGCTTCAACATGACACCTCACACGAACCATTCAAACATTCTTTCCCTACTACTGCCCGACTGCACATGCGCAGATTGACGGCAGTTCCACTACAAATCACTCAAGTCGAACGCTATCCCACGAACTTCAATGTGACACCTCACACGGCCCATTTGAACCAGGGATGACCCACTTCAACCCCAAAACGTCCACCCAAATGCCTTTTTCTAACCGAATGTGACGTCATCAGAGAACAGCCTCAATGCGACCAGATAGGTCCGTTTCCTAATACTGATACTCGCTGGACTATTAAGAGTAGATTGGGTGAGATTCTGTGGAAGCTAAAACCGCCTTATAATTTCTATAGGTCTACGCCGTGATTTGCTGGCCTGGATGAACACATTTTCATCATTGGTTGCATTCGGTTGCCCTGTTCTGCTCACTGAAAAGGACATTGAACAATCATACAGTGGTTTTTTTTAGAAGGAAAATCTCATCATCCGTAGTCCTGGTTCATCTGACAAAGCCGAACCATGACAGTTTCGAATGCAACGTTGGTTATCTTAAGACGTGCAACACTTTTTTCTCTCTACTACGGCTGATGCAAAAACAGCTATGAGCTAATAAAGTTGTAATCAATTGGCTAGGTGGAGACGTTACGGTTATGTTCAGCCCCCTCCCCCTGCCTCAATCATTGAGCTCATTGGCCCAAGACTACCTTTGAATGAAACTGAGGGCTGTTGCTGGTGCCGTTTAATTTACAGTAGTTGAAAGGCGAATATTTGTGACAGGCGTCCTGGTGGTGTCGGTTTTCTCATACTTGTTTTATCACTTTCGATGACCAAAACTTGTATTAACAGGGATAATCGGCAGCCATCCTGGCTAATTTTCAATGCCAAATGAGTGACCTAATCGGACCATCCTTGCTAAGTTTCATTCTAGTATCATAATTTGAACGTTTGCATCTGAAAATCTCTGTTATGCACTTTGAATGTTTACCATAGTAAGACAAGCGTTCTGAGAACCTCGTCTTGTGGGATGATCCGCTGAAGCTGCTGCAGTATTCAAAGCATATGTAGAGCAAACTTTCCAAGTACAGGTATACATGTAAAATTTGCCTAACAAAAACCTTATCATTGGCAAATTACTATGTCGAAACCCTCAAAATTTGAGCAAAAAAATAGTATTTCATCTCATAAATAGCACAGGCTCATTCGCTCATCATATGAGACATGTTTAACAAGTTTCATAATCATCCAATGAAACCTGACAAATCCAGTTAACTTTTCAGTACATTTTTGTCTAACAAAAAACACTCTATAATTGGCAAATTAGTAAGTCCAAAGCCTTTTAATTTGGAAAAAAATTCATCTCATAAATAGCACAGGTACATGCTTTAATCATATGAAACATGTGTATCAAGTTTCATAATCATCCAATAAAACCTGACAACTTCAGCAAACTTTTTATGTACACTTTTGCAAAACACAAAACTTGGTCATTTTCCATAATTTGGACAAAAATTAATATTTCATCTCATAAATAGCACAGGTAAATCCTTCAATCATAAGAAACAGGTGTAACAAGCTTCATTATCATCCACTGACAGCTGACAACAGCAGCAAACTTTCTATGTACAGGTATGCATGCCCACTTTTGCTGAACAAAAAACCTTATCATTTGCCATAATTTGGACAAAATTTAAATTTCATCTCATAAATAGCACATGTACATTCTCTAATCATAAGAAACATGTATGCCAAGTTTCATAATCATCCAATGATAGCTGACAATAATAATCATTCGATTTTAACATTGGAGCACTCTAGAATACCTGGGTTGTGCCATAACTCACCCTTTTTGTAAATTTTTCTAGTTTTTTTTTAAATTTGTTAAACCAAAAACCTTATCATTTCCATGGAGGTGATACCGACGACGACTTCCTCTTTCCCCCTCTCACAATAACAATATCTCCTCTTCACTTCATAAGGCGAGGTAAATTTGAATAAATTTGGATGTAGTTTCCATAACGGTGCCACGGTTTGACAATATGGCAGGTGAATTTGAAAAATAAAAAGCATAATCCATGTGTGTGTAGGTTAGTTGAGGTCTAGTACGTAAGCGTATCAAGTTTCAGTGCCGGAAAGAATTACCGGCAAAATTACCTAGGCGGTATTATCCACGGTTCAGTTTTCGATCTGAGTCTCAATTGGGCATAGTTGAAAAATGCGATGAAGTACGTAAGCGTGTCACGTTTGGTGTCAATAATCCTTGACAGTTTGGAACAATTCATTATAATAACCACAGAGAGAAGAACAACCCAGTAAAACATACAGGTACATATATATATATATAAAAGAAATGAGATTATAACTAGTATAGTGTTGAAAATACGGGTACAAAGTAGATCATTCTACCGCCTCATATCAGATCCATATATCTACGAACTTGCCAACCATCCAATCATTTACCCAACTCACACATATGTATGGCAAAGTGACACAGATCCCAATAGATAGTACATTTCCCGGGGTGCAGTGAACATACGTGCTAAGTTCCAACATGGGATGAATTACCCATGTGGTATTATCCAGGGTCCAGTTTTCGACTGAGGCCCTAATTGAGCAAACTGAATAATTAAGCCCGCCGAGACAATCCCCGGGATACACTAAATAGTGCGTGTCACGGTTGGTCCCAAATACAACCCTTGTCAGTTCAAACAATCTGTTAACACACAGACAGGAATAATCCATATATATACGTTGCATATTGATCTGTAGTGTTGCAATAGTTGAAATAACGAAATGGCGACCAAGTGGTGTGGATTAGGTCGCAAGACATTCCATTGTGAGGGCTACCTCGGAGCTTAGACATCTTCATTCATCAAATTATGGCAAGAATCTTTGAGTAAAGGACATTATATAGACATACCAGTTGACGAGTAACTGAGACATAATCTCAGCAGAAGAGGATCGCTAATGCGAAAACTGTAATCACTGATAACACAATGCAAACTCGAATTGGTCACACCATGGCGCAACGCTTTTACATTTACATCATCAGTGCAGAAATTATAGAACGTATCGCTGAGAGTACTTGTAGATACCAAAATCATTTTTCCCCTGGACAGAAACATATAAATGAACACCAAAATGAATCAAATCGCAAAATTTCATCACTTTCTCTGGCTAAATAAGGTATTACTAGGGTCAAATGGCGGCCATCTTGGAAAATAGCCGCCATCTTGGATTTCAGTTGATTAACAATATTTCATGGAAATGCGTCCTGCTTAGAATATCCATGCCAAGTTTCGTGCTTGTTTCGTCATTTAAACACTTGCATTCAGGAATCTATATTATCCGTATTACAAAGTGTTCCATTAGTGACGAAAATGGCTAATCTAACACGACCTATTTAGACCCCGTTTCCATGGCAACGGCACCACATTTTGACAGTACTGCAGGTAGATTTGAAAAGCAGAGACCGTCAGCTTTAAAATGATGTATAATCCATGTGTGTGTAGGGTGGGTGCATTAAGTCGTCTCTGGAGGTGCCCTGACCGCTCGCCTATATGACATAGGATCACTTAGCTATGCGGGAAGTAGTGTACTATGCACGTGTTCCTCTATGATAATATACTTGTAAAAAGTGTATACACATGGCAGATACACAGGCCACTTTAGTGATGGGATGAGTGATTTACATGTTACCAGCTGAAGTTGCGAGTTCAAACTGGAGTTGTCTCCCATGCAGTCTATGGGTTTTAGCGTGTCTTCCGAGGTGTTCTACTAAAACGGCTTAAACCTGATGATGTTTTATATCACTTCTATCCTGTGATACAATGTACATCCATGACCACCAAATGGCAGGTTGAGATCACAATACAGTTAAATTACCCCGCCACCTGCCTCATGTAACACGACATCAATTTAATTGTCCATGCGAACTCTCCAGCTGGACTGGCAAACCCGCAAGAGCACACTTTAATTTCGTGCGCCGGGTTATATTATGAGTTATCTAGGTTTGAGGAAGGGTTGATCGGGTTTTGTGGCCTTTACAGGCAGGTGTGAATAAACCCGCGAAGGACGACGTACGACGCGAGTTTTTCGTGTAACGAAGTTGAACCATTTGGAACTCAATGTATGTCCGGCTTCCTAACATATAGACTGCATAACTGCATGCACGATGTTTTCATCACCAGTTTCAGCATGAAGTAATGCGACATCTTTGTCATCACGGTTACATTACATCTTCGCAAATCCATGTCGAACACTACACGTGTAGTGTTTCCTTGGCTGAACATAACACATTTTCTGATCAGTATACGGTTTATTGATAGCATAGCTCTGTAAATATTCCGTGGCCCATATTAGAAGAAGGGCAAATATATGAGAATGATTCACATTTGATTGGCGATTCTAAGGAAATGAACATTTCCCGTATGAAAATCAATACAACCACCACTTGCCATATTTGGAAATCACACACATATCAAAGAAAATCTTCGCTGCACGGTGTTGCCAAGCTCATATCTTGATTGGATATAAGCCATCACGCGCGTTTACGGTAAATGACGCTCACTTTAGTGTAGTATTTAACTTTAAATGACTTTTGTGAAGATGGTTACGTTATAGAACACCAGTTTACCTTCAAAACATCGATTTATTCATTGAGTGTTCGTTTGATTAAAATGTCTCACATATAACTTACTATACACAAGAATAACTCTGTAATCAAAATTACTTTTGCCCACAAGCACCTACTTGCATCAAACCTTCTAATTATTATTAATTGTTTTCCACTTCCGCCCACAGCACGGAAGATCTTGGTGTGACTTTTAACTTGTTATCAGCAGGCCACTAACACGTATGTTCTAACAATGATTGCAGTTTTTCTTAAATACCAATTTGCACCAACTTTGTGTTCAGCAAGATGGATTACACACTTTTCCCCTTAGTTTTCTGCCATATACATGATGCACTTCATATTCTTCTTTTCTATGTCCTATTCATTAAAGTTCCAAATATCAATGCTTATCTTGGGTATTCCGCCCACTCTCTTCCATGTCATCAGACCCCTGTATAGTTGAAAGTAAAATATAAACAGAGCAGTAAATAATTAGTAATTAGTAATTTTAATATAGATTATATCACTGCAGATAACACTGTCATATATTTTACTTCTACACTGATATATAATGACATATGTCATAAGAGAGGTAACAATACTATTACTCATAGGTCTTCACCCGAATGGAAGAGAGTATAGGGAAAACGAGGTAATACAAGACACACAGTCCCCAGTTTATCATCAGAGCTTCCATTGAGTCATTTTCAACAGAAGGCTAGCATCGCTCAGAAAAAACTGTATTGATCAAAATACAACCTCATTAGAACATGAGTAAAATCTTGTTTTGAAACAGTGGGATTGGTAGTCATATCTATGTATATAGTCAAGATATTTATCTCGACCCTACGATCGCAGTAAAATGTACTCATTTTCGGCCAGTGGCATTGATTAGTCGGACGTTTCTATGAATTTCAGAATCTGAAAGTTGCTGCAGGGAGGGGGTGGGAGTGGGTGGGTGGGTTCGAGTTAGCGATAACATACAATGGTGGTAGAAAAAGCAAAGATATACCAAGTACCACAATGGATTCCCGGGTGTTCAAATTGTGAACATTTTGAATGACGCGCGTACTGTCATAAATTCACATCAAGACATTGCACGTCGCCGTCAGATATACCCTCTGATTTTCCGGACTTTTAAATCGCAGCCTAGCTGCATCGTCCGCTTGTAAACAGAGCGGAGTTGGCTCATTATGTCACAGTTAAACAAGAATCTGTGCCGTGTGTTCTTGATAATAAATTGGCTTAAACCTGTTAAATCTTTCACACGACGTGCTTGATACATTTCCTCTCTCTCATATGTAGAGACACACACACTCAATGAAATCGATACAGATCGAATGCGCATGCGTACCGAGTTTTTCTGCACAGTGCAGCCAGAGGTGTTTAAGAGGTTACAAACTCTGACAGTGGGATAATGACTGTTGCTAGCATCGGTTTTAGAGAAAGTTCATAAATAAACCAGAAGCCTAATAATCTCCTTACCCATAGAAAGGAAATGGCTCAAAGTGAAAATAACAGGGAATATCAGTGAAATTCATATCCTTATACCTGTCTACGTAAGCCCCATTGCTGCCAGTGCGCTATATGCACCGTGGTAACCTGGCAGCAAAATGACAATTTACAGGAGCTGAATCTATAGGCACCCGCAGAATTTAACAAATGGCAATGAATCGTGGTGTATATACACATACATATCCCAGGTACCACGATCAGGAGGCTGCCAGCCCATATTCTGATTGCTCTTTACCCAAAGCCAAGTACGAGGCGCACCACGGAACTTTGTTGTTTTGTTTTCAGATGACCTGCAGGTAGTATTTTAGGTAACAATATGGTCTGACATCACGACGAAAATAACATTCGCTGTAAGGTTCACATATATACAAGTACATGTATACGTGTTTTTTTATTGAGGGAAACATTCAGATTATCGCCCTCAAATGGACCACATTAGTTATTCATAAGATCACACGAAATCTGAGGTAGATTGGGGCATTTTTTTCTCATGCGAAAATCTAAAGAAATGCACAAGATGTAACAATTCCAAAACAAGCTTTTTGTAATTAACTAAATTGGCATAAAACGGCTAAATTATTCCCTTGAAAATTTTTACCTATTAACTATTTTAAACAGTATATTTGTAAAAAATACTTGAGTTCCGCAACCAACGCATTCCAATACCCCATGCCTATATTGGGGATATCCGCAGAGTATAGGAATTTGTGATATTATTTGAGAATGACTGATCATGACGGAGTAAACTTCCTCCACTAACGTTGGAGATGCACTACAGTATATGACGTCAGTTTATATGTCTATAGTTGATATATTAGTAAGTAGTTTGGTATTTACATACATATGTAAAGTATGCTACTTACTTTCCGACTTCCAGAACAGAGCCATCGTCTTTATAAGCAACATGCATTCCTCTATTTACGGCTGTGTTACCCTTGAAGACGAGCACATCTAGAGATCTCATCACTAATGTCCTCGCACCGAGTCCGTAAAGTCTGCCATATAATTCTGCTACTCCTAGAGACGAATACAAATTAATTCTGGCTACGTAATGTCTGACAATATCCCGTACGTATTATAGAGCTAAGGACAAGGAATCGAACATCCTGTGTCCATATGTTGTGTATATGTATTATTCTCACAAGAAATATCTCATCAGTCTTCCTGAAAATTCCCGTTATGGGCTAATTTCCATAATAAGTTATCTGTTGTGTATCCTGTGTTAAATGTGACGTTTTTAATCAACGTTACAAAAATTATTGCAGAAACTTATAAAACAGTGCTATTCCACTAAGCGTATTCACGCAAAGTTCTCAAAATGGACGATACATATCGCATGTTGATAGCAAAATACGAAGGTAGTATGCAAGATTTATGACGTTTATATATTTCGTAACTTGTATCTAATTCCGGTTAACCCTATGCTAGGGGCCGTATGAACTGATTTTCTTCAATATCATCATGGTGTTCATTTGAATAGTGGCATCAAAGCAAGTGACTGAGATACATCATTCTCTAGGAAACGACTTTACAACAAAAATCATAAGGATTTGATATTTTTGAGACACCATGATGTTGAAACTGTTGACCGCTTGCGGGAAACCATTCGATGTTTGGATTCGGTGCTAATGCTGTTATATTGAATGACGGACTAGACGTGTGTGTTACATTAAATAAGTTAATGTAAGTACTTATCAAATATTAGACCGGGATCCGATGCACCAAAATGGTCGTCGCGTTTGCAGATCGACCTGATCACTATCTGACTATAGAGCATCGAAGATTATAGTATGCGGGTCAGCCCAGTGGTTGTGGATGGAAATCCGTGCGTAAATGAGGTAGCTACAGCGAATCTGCCGTGAGTGGCGGTGATACTAATTATTGCGAGAATAGAAGGAGGTAGGGAAAAATGTGTTCATTTGTGCTCAATTGGTTGAATCAAATCGATAGATTTTATGTATCAAACTAAAGCTCAGGCTCTTGACTAGAGAATGAAAATAATACCCAAAAAAAGAATTTTTGGCATCATACCTTATACTGGGATCATTTAAGCCATTGTGAAGAAGCTTAGTGGCAATGAATCATGACACCCCCCAGATAGGTACTATGAATAACATTTTGGCACACATTGGATTTGGGGGTTGGGATCAAATCTACTGTATATTGGTGGAAAACTGTCTCAGTGTCTTATCAAAAAACAGGACTTGCCCGGATTTCCGAGACATGACGTCATCATGATGGCTTTATAGCATCATGATATACATTCATTTTAACCTACATTTAGTTCAGTTTAATACTCTAATAAAAGAATAGGACGGAACCCGTCACTAATTCCAGAATAACGTATTTTTATAGCATTGTATCCGAAAAGAATTCCAGGATTAACATAACAAAAATATTAGTGAACAGTGCTGGGGAAAGCATCGAAATTCGAGAAACAAAAATCACCACCATTCATACAATAAATCACAATTACGAGCTGAATCAATGAGACTAGAATCATGGTATATTTTTGTTTTGGCGCATTTTCGGAATCCCGAAATATCATGGTATATATGGGAAGGACATTAAATGCACAGAAGGTGGGCGTTCTGAGCAGGGTCGACAATTATCATAAAAGTAGATAGGAAAAGGAAAGTTCAGCGCCAGGTGGATATAATCTGTTAAGTCAAATTCATTGTTCGTTATAGAACAGTACAGCATAATAAAATTTACCATGACATCACTTGAAACCATAATAAAATCACGAGAGTTCCTCCCGGGTTTGACATACATGATATGTAAGATTAGCTATCTAGTTCTAGCCGGTGGTCCTGTTTGATAAGAACATTGACGATTTAAAACAACGTCAGAATGTCTGTAACTCAAAGTTTATCGTTTACCATGCCTGCGCAAAGTGCCTACCTCTATGGTGTGCATAAAACGTGTCACTAGACCCTTCATGCATGCTGACACCAATATTTAATGCCTGTTCTGTATAATTTGGGAACAACAGGGTATTATGTTTGCATGAGTTGGGCCTATGAACCTCCATTCTATTTTAGAATGCGATCTCTCTGGCATCTCCATGTATCCAACATAATACCCTTACTCAACAGCATGACATATATCATAGAGTGACCCCGCACAAGGCTCTAATCAATAAAATAAACACATGGTAGATTTTCAGAAGAATTCTCTGCAATAAATCTTGATTCGTCGATTAGAACATCATCATAGTTACTGGATAAGTAAAACCAGTTGAGAACAGCCATGTACTAGCTAGTACTCAACTGCTATGATTTTCTTTCCCACGGTTATTCTGGGCTTTATCAGCGGAAACTAAAATGTTGGTACCTAAAGGCCTTCTTCCACAGTAGGTGTATATTACAATCTGGCTTGGTTGGTTTGAGCTGCGCTGAAACAAATGTAGTTTGTATGTGCCATACTACAGCGTAAAATAACTATATTACAATTTAGAAGTGTGTGAGCCTTTATCGATGATCTTCTAAGTAATGCCAAACTAATATGCACCAAGAGCCTGTCGTCGTATTTTCTTGATTATTTCCTATCAGTCGGCCATCCACGTGTTTATTTTTGCTTTCTTTTTATCTTTTCCTACACTTTTTCTTATTTGGATTTCTATATATTGTTTCACTCCATGACAATGTAGCGTGGCCACGATCATGCCTACTTTCCTGTTCTTGCTCAATCGACCCCGCATTTATAACTTGACATTGGTATATTTTACTTATGTACGAGGTTTTCACTGTGATATTTAATCGATTCTGAAAATTGATGGTCCCCATAAGCTAATGCTTATTGTAATAGCGCAATATTTTCGGATCAAAAGTCCCATAGTATTTGACCGAAGAAACCATACCCTCGATGAGAAGGGGAACAGTGACCATACAGCTGCGGCGGGTCTACATGCCGATTTGGTTTGGGAAAGGACGAGACAAACGAACATGTATCTACTGAAATATGTCATTTCAAATAATCTGCGAAGATACGGTTTATTTTTCACCGAGACAGGGCAATCATCAGTTGTTCATGCATCCGAAATGCGAATCTATTCTCCCTAATAGAGATAAGTAATCACAACGAAGAAACAGTATTGTGTAGGTCTATATGCATGCATAACAGATAACAATGAACACAGCCAATTAGCTTCCTGACCTATTATGTGTTTCATGACGACTCGACTGACCTTTTCATCTCTGATTTAGTTTGTGCTATTCGTTTCTAAATTATAATACTATAACTAACTTTTTTAACCACTTCCATCAAGTCCAGCTACATCTTTCGTCTGACCCCACACAATCTACTGTTGTTGAACATTCGTTTTGCTAGATACTGCTATATATTCAACCATTATCGATCAATAATACCTCAACTGACTTATCAAGTCTTTTACATAAATTAGACTGATGGTGCCTTCTCTTTGAACGTTCTTACATAATCTTTCTAACAGGGCTGAGAGATAATTTTGATGGCTATGATTAGATTTTGTGACTTTTGCAATTGAAGCGATTTTCTTGCACAAGATCCACACTGAGCTTGATGCATGGCTGTTAGACATGTTTCTGAATATAAAATATCTGCCACTCAAGTTGCAATAAATATGCGGTTAAACTAAAAAAAAATGACTGATCTATAGCCTAAACGCAAAAGTTACAGCCCTCAGCAGAAAATGAAAACAAACCACTTTGGCTGTTCCGAGGACATCACTTTCTAGTTGTCGTCGATTATATTTCTCCCACAAATATTTCTGGCGACAGAAAAGCATTATTCCCGAAAAGATAAGTGAACTCCATGCGCTCCATGGAAAAGAAATGCGAAATGTGGACGAAAATACAAATTTTCAATACCCTTCACGAGTGCTATTTTGGCTATACTCTTGATCCTTTGCCACAAGTCTAAGGCGCCATGTCAGAAAGTTTCTGTTCATAATTCCTTTCTATACTGTATATAGTTCAAATAGACTAGTGGGGGGCAAGTTGTCCCGTTCCGCAGGACATATACGGATAATAATGACGCCATTGTGACGTCTGAAAGGTTCATAAATTTTTGGGAATATTTTTATTTTCTAGTGGGAAATACGAGCTTTATTTTGTTGTATAACACCTATCATTTTTCTTCTTCGAATTATCAATAAAAGATTATCCATATTTCTGAAAAATTAGTTTCACCACCGCTCACAGAAAAATCGCTGCAGCTACCTTATGCCCACACGAATCTTCGGCTGTCACCCCTGGCTAACTCACATACCCTACTCTGGGAGACTACAGGTCCAGAAATTGATCAGCTCGATTTGAGAACGAGAGCAAATTGTACGCCCATAATTTCGTATTGGCTCTCGGCAAATATACTGGAGTACGAATTATAAGTTGAGCCACATGCGTCTGTCACGTATACTTTACCCAAAGTACATCCTGCACCGTCCTGCAAAATCAAGCATTAATAATTATCGGATGTTTTCGCACAAATAAGATAGGGCGAACCTTCTCTTCCCATGATCATGGGTAGACCGGGTGGGAGTAATTTTCCATCGTCAGTATATCCTTCCGCGACGGCTGTGAAGTTCCGTACATTGAAAGCAGCATTCAGTTGATTCGGAGTACCTGCAATATCGCTCTCCCAACCTTAATGCGTTAGACAGAAAAGCAGTCGAAGTAAATGTAACGAGTTCTTTCATGAGTATCAAAAAAGGAGCATTTATTTGACCTATAATTTGTCGAAATTATTTTTATTTTGATTTTACACATCCAACATAATATATGTACCTTCATTCGTGGTCCTCTAAAATATTACCCAATTATTGAATTGATCGAGTAAAATATTACCCAATTATTGATACCTGTATTTATGACAAACAATCATTCATTCAACACCCATGATACAGGCACCACCTGGCGGTCAGCCCCTAAAACCATCTACTGGCAATTAAATGCACCCTCATGTACCTATCCATTGACTGGATTACGCCAGGATGGCGAATGCATTGATATATAGCCCATAGCCAGTTATAGACTTGTGTCAAGTCTGAACGATTGATTTATATAGTGATGAACCCTGACATTCACGATGCCTTCAGCTCAGTGTGCAGGTATTCACCACTTAGTATACAAGCGTCTAGTCCTTCATTCAACGTTCAGCCGTCGTCCATTGAAGAATTTCTGTGTCCATAATCCAAAGACCTAACTCATATAATAGCATTAGCACCAAATTTAAAGCATAAATCATAGTACGCATAAAAATAGGCTATTTTCCTGCAAGAGAGAGGCGGTCAACAGTTTCCAATGATGCCAGCAAAACATCATGATGTTCCAAAAATATCAAATCTGGATCGCTGCGCAATATTCTTAATCCATAAGATTTTCTTTCTGAGGTCGTTATCTAGAATATGATGCATCACAATCACGCTTTAATTGCGCCGGTTCATATGAACACTATGAGGATCTTGTAATATTTGCATAATTGAAATTCTGCTTAAACGAATTGGTTGTAAAATGACAAATCCATCACTTGCTCCATACCCAAGACTAGTTAAGGGGATAATCTGGATAAATACATACAATTTTCTTGGATTTACATTATGCAATTAAGGGATTTACGCTTCACAAAGAAGACATCTGATCTCCTTCCGGCGTCTTTGTTCCCGTCCAATCTGCTCCCGGTTTCAGTTGTGATCCTGGGTCCTGTGTACTCAACACTCCCCTTGTATATATGACTCTTAATCTCCTGTTGGAAAATGATCTTGAAAGACTTGACGTTACATGTATGCTTGATATATTGTACTAGTTGTATACAATATAAGTGTCAACTTACTTGTGCTACACTTGTGGGTGGAGACATACACAAGACAACCAGAGAGGACAAGTACCACTTCATATATAACCATTATTCGCTGCAAAATAGAAATACATCTTGTGACCCTAATTGTCCTCTCTGACAAAATTATTGTGTCAATTTCTAGATAGTTTTTCGAATAGCAATGTCATTCTCAGTTTTTCTTCGATTCGCCGTATTACTCGCATAACGTAACAGTCGATTAGTTAACCAAGCCGTTTCTCTAACATTTTGACATTTGAATTAAAAATGTAATCAACAAATACAGAACGCATTGATCGGTAGTTCATTAATTATTTCTGCGTAATAAAAGATTAAATCATTTTAAACGTTCAAATGGATAATTTACTACTGAATAAAAGACTCAAGATCACTTGATTAATATAGCTACTGGTACAAATACCTTCAAAGATTGTCATCATTTGTCAACATCTTAGAGCGTTGGAGAGTTACTGACCCTCAACCGTAAATCTACCATAATCCGATATGAACTTCTGAAACCGTGTGGTTTAATATCCGTTTAAGTACATTTGTAAAGATAAAGGCAACTGAATATTCGAAGTGTAAAAGTCCAATAGTTAAAACGCATCTATTTAATTTTCTGAACATATGGCAATGTCTTGACCTACTTTGACAACACTTTCTACTGCTGTACGGAACTGACATCTTTCCAGCTTTGCTGCGCGGAATTATGAAGCTTACTTTTCGACGTTGTCAATTTATTTCCAAATGAAGCCATATTACTGGATAGCAAAGAAATGTGAAAGCGAGCCAACTATTGTCCGTTGATGTATTTCCGAATCGTAGATTTAAGGCGAAATTTTGTATAAAATTCAATAACAAACGAGAATTGAAGATGTTTATCCCATGCTTGAAAGTATTTCTTCTGATGGACTGTTAGTCCCCGAGGCCCGCCCTCTGTAAATTGCCAGTCGACAAATATATGTAGGTTTATTGTTTTGGTGGGAAATTTAGGCCGTACGACGTCGGACATTACAAGTTGGTTTCTCTGGGTATTCTTGCGTTTACCAGGTTACCCCATGGTGAGGCGTTTACTTAATCAGACGTCCACGGTGCTCATCCATTAACATCAGATGCGTTGTTTGAGCTGATCTGTCATCACAGCTCCCGAGTTAGCGTATCTAATTCCGTTTAAGCCGGTGCTAGGGGCCGTGTGAATACTTCATAGTCTCCACATGAACATCTGCAATAAGAGCGCGGCTGAGATACTAAGGCTACGTCCGAGAGTCCACCGTATTCTCGGGTCTGAATGTTAGATGCCGAGGGATGCTTAACTGTAGAGTCATATGGCTGCTTTTTTGTCAGCAGACGTCAATTTTCCCCACCTCTTGCATATCTCATCAATTGTGAACATGAACAGCTGTCTGACATGGTTTAAAATTATTTGGCTTTGATCTACTTGAGCATAAAATGGTGTTAAGAGCAAAAAGCATCAACATTTATCAGCTGAGGCCAAGATATAATAATGAACCCTTTTCAACACCTTTTATTGGTGTTTTCCAGCATTACTATTTGGTGTTGAATTGAGATCAACATAATTTTTTTTAGGGATGTCGTTAACCCCATTTACAAGAGTGCTTTATTAATGGTGTCTTTAACACTGTTTTTCTGGTTATTGTTAAATCTGGATCGGATTTTCATCGCAGAACAGTTCGTCGCTTATGACAACGGTATTTGGTTATTCCTACGGCGCTTAGTTACAGTTTACCCTAGACAAATTCAGATGATTGATGAACGTTGAATTTTCTTGTGTTTGGCGTGAGTTAGACCTTTGAGCAAGTCTCAGACTAGGTGGGAAATACTCAAATTGGGATGTAGGGTTCGACTTCCCCACCTTTCTTTGTTCTACTATATTGTTAGTATGATTGACCATCCATACATTTTCCCCAGATGCTTGAATTGTGCGCCTGAATTTATGTCTTATCATTATGCTGCAATGAATTTCAAACCTTGTGATTTATGCGTACGGGGACACAGACACGTACGGGGACACATTTGAATAATACAAATGCAATAAAAGTACAAACCGCATACTATGTTTCTAAATGTGGTTATTACTTTTTCGATAGAGGCCCGATATATTTCTGGGTGGCATACACTGGCCCAACTTTAGCCCAACGCTGGAAGAACACTGGCGTCGATCGGTAACGGCCTGGACATCTGGCCCTGGACAACAATAGGGTTGTCCATATCAGAGCGATGATGTAATGGCCCTATCAAGTAATCTGTTGTAAAACGATTAACTATGACCGATAGATAGCTAAAAATGGCCCAAACGAGGGAGTATTTATTGAATGCAAGTTGGTATTCACAACAAATACCTGTGATGCCCGACGCCGACCATTCTCCAGCATGAGTACATGAATCACAATCATTTGTACAGAAGATAACATTCGCTGTAAGGTTCACATATATACAAGTACATGTATACTTGTTTTTGGGGGAAACATTCAGATAATCGCCCTAAAAAGGATCACATTAGCTATCCATGAGGTCACACGAAATCTGAGGTAGATTGGGACATTTTTTTCTCATGCGAAAATCTAGAGAAATGCACAAAATTATTGTAACAATTCTAAAACAAGCTTTTTGTATTAACTAAATTGGCATAAAACTGCTAAATTATTCTCTTGAAAATTATTACCTATTAACTATTTTAAACGGTATATTTGCAAAAAATACATGAGTTCTGCAACCAACGCATTCCAATACTCCATGCCTGTAGCCCTTTCCGGAAAGTGTCTAATCTCCCCTTGAATAACTGTCGCTCTCTAAGGTTAGAGGTATGAAAAGCTGCTTCCGGGAAGTAGTCGCCTCGGTTTCACTTTTACCAAAGGCACCCGCAATTATTTTGAATAATATATTGATAAATCATTCCAGAATATCTGTTTAAAAAACTCCTGTTTTTATATGACTAATTTACATGAACCGATGGATCCTGCATAGGTGTACATTACAAAGATAATTTTCTTGAAAAAAAATCGAATATTTAATATCTAAAAATAATTGCGAGTGCATTTGGTACTTACCGGAAGCTCTCTGCACCAACACCCCCAAGTGGAACAAGGGAGATAAAACCCTTTCCGAATTGGGCTATGTTGGGGATACGCAAAGTATAGGGATTTGTGATATTATTTGAGAATGACTGACCATGACGGAGTAAACTTCCTACACTAACGTTGGAGATGCACTACAGTATATGACGTCAGTTTATATGTCTATAGTTGATATATTAGTAAGTAGTTTGGTATTTACATACACATGCAAAGTATGCTACTTACTTTCCGACTTCCAGAACAGAGCCATCGTCTTTATAAGCAACATGCATTCCTCTAGTTACGGCTTTGTTACCCTTGAAGACGAACAAATCTAGAGATGTCATCACCAATGTCCTCGCACCGAGTCCGTAAAGTCTGCCATATAATTCCGCTACTCCTAGAGACGAATAAAAATTAATTCTGGCTACGTAATGTCTGACGATATCCCGTACGTATTATAGAGCTAAGGACAAGGAATCGAACATCCTGTGTCCATATGTTGTGTATATGTATTATTCTCACAATAAATATCTCATCAGTCTTGCTGAAAATTCCCGTTATGGGCTAATTTCCATAATAAGTTATCTGTTGTGTGTCCTTTGTTAATTGTGACGTTTTTAATCAACGTTACACAAATTATTGCAGAAACTTATAAAACAGTGCTATTCCACTAAGCGTATTCACGCAAAGTTCTCAAAATGGACGATACATATCGCATGTTGATAGCAAAATACAAAGGTAGTGTGCAAGAATTATGACGTTTATATATTTCGTAACTTGTATCTAATTACAAGCGTCTAGTCCGTCATCCATAAATCAGCCGTCGTCCATTAGAGAATATCCGCGTCCATAATCCAAAGACCTATTCCATATTCCATATAACAGTATTAGCACCAAATTCAAAAAGACAATCATAGTATACATAAACATAGGCTTGTTTCCTGCAAGAGAGAAGCGGTCAACAGTTTTCAATGATGCCGGCAAGACATCATGATGTTCCAAAAATATCAAATCCGTATCGCTGATCAGTATTCTTAATCCATAATATTCGTTATAAGGTCGTCATCTAAAGAATGATGTATCTCAGTCACGCTTTGATTGTGACTGTTCATATGAGTACCATGAGGATCTTGAAGTACATGGGTTCATACGGCCCCTAGCCCCGGGTTAAGCGGAATTAGACACAAGTTACGAAACGTAGCGCCATAGATCTTGCACGCTACGTTCGTATTTTGCTATCAGCATGCGATATGTATCGCCAAATTTGAGAAACTTTGAGTGGAGGCGTTTGGTGGAATAGCCCTGTTTTATATGCTTCCGCAACAATGTTTTGTGACGTTGATTAAAATCGTCACATTTAGCACAGGATCTAGCAAATGCTACTAAGCGAGATATGTATACGCCATATGCAGGTCCCACTGGAATATTACTGTCCAGAATAGGATAGTTTACGATGTCGAAATTGTAATCATCTCTTTTGTCATAAAGTCGACGAGAGAGAATGCCCGCTTCATTTTTATAGAGATATAGATTTAAATATGATGTGCCTGTAGGGCTGTCTGTAGTTTCCTTCAAATCCAGTGAAGGTGGATATATATCCTTCACTGCGTCATTTATATAGCGATTACCCACAGCGAGAAGATCGTCTATATAGCGTTTGGTGAATGAGAAGGAACGGGCTTTGAATGGATCGGTTTTTGAAAGCGCCTACATATAGTCATATTCATAAGAGAACAGATACAGGTCAGCCAACAGTGGTGCACAATTAGTACCCATTGGAATACCTATATGCTGCTGATATATTGTGTTGCCAAATTTCACATAGATATTTTTAATGAGAAATTCAAGCAACTCTATAAACAAAGAAACATCCCATGAATGATATCTCTTGTATGTAGTAGAGCTAAAGAATGCTTTATGGCTTCCGACATTAATATATCTACACATTCCGGTTAACCCTATGCTAGGGTGACTGAGATACATCACTCAGAAGTGACTGAGATACATCATTCTCTAGGAAACGATTTTACAACAAAAATCATAAGGATTTGATATTTTTGAGGCACCATCATGTCTTGCAGGCATCATTGGAAACTGTTGACCGCTTGCGGGAAACCATTCGATGTTTGGATTTGGTGCTAATGCTGTTATATTGAATGACGGACTAGGCGTTTGTGTTACATTAAATAAATTAATGTAAGTAGTTATCAGATATTACACCGGGAGCCGATGCACCAAAATGGTCGTCACGTTTGCAGATCGACCTGATCACTGTCTGACTATAGAGCATCGAAGATTATAGTATGCGGGTCAAGCCAGTGGTTGTGGCCGGACATCCGTGTGTAAATGAGGTAGCTATAGTGAAACTGCCGCGAGTGACGGTGATACTAATTATTGCGAAAATAGATGGCGTCAAGGAAGAATGTGATCATTTTGTGCTCAATTGGTTGAATCAATACGATAGATTTTATGTATCAAAATAAAGCTCATGCTCTTGACTAGAGAATGAAAATAATAAAAAAAAGAATGTTTGGCATCATACCTTATACTGGGATCATTTAAGCTATTGTGAAGAAGCTTAGTGGCAATGAATCATGACACCCCAAAGATAGGTACTATGAATAACATTTTGGCACACATTGGATTTGGGGGTTGGGATCAAATCTACTGTATATTGGTGGAAAACTGTCTCAGTGTCTTATCGAAAAACAGGACTTGCCCGAATTTTCGAGACATGACGTCATCATGATGGCTTTATAGCATCATGATATACATTCATTTTAACCTACATTTAGTTCAGTTTAATACTCTAATAAAAGAATAGGGCGGAACCCGTCACTAATTCCAGAATAATGTATCTTTATAGTATTGTATCCAAGAAGAATTCCAGGATTAACATAACAAAAATCTTAGTGAACAGTGCTGGGGAAAACATCGAAATTTGAAAAACAAAAATCACCACCATTCATACAATAAATCACAATTACGAGCTGAATCAATGAGACTAGAATCATATTTTTCTTTCAGCGCATTTTCGGAATACCGAAATATCATGGTATATATGAGAAGGACATTAAATGCACAGATGGTGGGCATTCTGAGCAGGGTCGGCAATTATCATAAAAGTAGATAGGAAAACGAAAGTTCAGCGCCAGGTGGATATAATCTGTTAAGTCAAAATCATTGTTCGTTAATAAAAATTACCATGACATCACTTGAAACCATAATAAAATCACGAGAGTTCCTCCCGGGTTTGACATACATGATATGTAAGATTAGCTATCTAGTTCTAGCCGGTGGTCCTGTTTGATAAGAACATTGACGATTTAAAACAACGTCAGAATGTCTGTAACTCAAAGTTTATCGTTTACCATGCCTGCGCAAAGTGCCTACCTCTATGGTGTGCATAAAACGTGTCACTAGACCCTTCATGCATGCTGACACCAATATTTAATGCCTGTTCTGTATAATTTGGGAACAACAGGGTATTATGTTTGCATGAGTTGGGCCTATGAACCTCCATTCTATTTTAGAATGCGATCTCTCTGGCATCTCCATGTATCCAACATAATACCCTTACTCAACAGCACGGCATAGAGTGACTCCGCACAAGGCTCTAATCAATAAAATAAACACATGGTAGAGTTTCAGAAGAATTCTCTGCAATAAATCTTGCTTCGTCGATTAGAACATCAAGTAGTTACTAGATGAGTAAAACCAGTTGAGAACAGCCATGTACTAGTACTCAACTGCTATGATTTTCTTTCCCACGGTTATTCTGGGCTTTATCAGCGGAAACTAAAATGTTGGTACCTACAGGCCTTCTTCCACAGTAGGTGTATATTACAATCTGGCTTGTTTGGTTTGAGCTGCGCTGAAACAAATGTAGTTTGTATGGGCCATACTGCAGCGTAAAATAACTATATTACAATTTAGAAGTGTGTGAGCCTTTATCGATGATCTTCTAAGTAATGCCAACCTAATATGCACCAAGAGCCTGTCGTCGTATTTTCTTTATTATTTCCTATCAGTCGGCCATCCACGTGTTTACTTTTGCTTTCTTTTTATCTTTTCCTGCACTTGTTCTTATTTGGATTTCTATATATTGTTTCACTCCATGACAATGTAGCGTGGCCACGATCATGCCTACTTTCATGTTTCTGCTAAATAAACCCCGCATTTATAACTTGACATTGGTATATTTTACTTTTGTACGAGGTTTTCACTGTGACATTTAATCGATTCTGAAAATTGATGCTCCCCATAAGCTTATGCTTATTGTAATAGAACAATATTTTCGGATCAAAAGTCCCATAGTGTTTGACCGAAGAAACCATACCCTCGATGAGATGGGGAGCAATGACCATACAGCTGTGGCGGGTCTACATGCAAATTTGGTTTGGGAAAGGACGAGACAAACGAACATGTATCTACCGAAATATGTCAGTTCAAATAATCTGCGAAAATACGGGTCTTTTTATCTTTTCCTGCACTTTTTCTTATTTGGATTTCTATATATTGTTTCACTCCATGACAATGTAGCGTGGCCACGATCATGCCTACTTTCATGTTTCTGCTAAATAGACCCCGCATTTATAACTTGACATTGGTATATTTTACTTTTGTACGAGGTTTTCACTGTGACATTTAATCGATTCTGAAAATTGATGCTCCCCATAAGCTTATGCTTATTGTAATAGAACAATATTTTCGGATCAAAAGTCCCATAATGTTTGACCGAAGAAACCATACCCTCGATGAGATGGGGAGCAATGACCATACAGCTGTGGCGGGTCTACATGCAAATTTGGTTTGGGAAAGGACGAGACAAACGAACATGTATCTACCGAAATATGTCAGTTCAAATAATCTGCGAAGATACGGGGTTTTTTCACCGAGACAGAGCAATCAGCAGTTGCTCATGCATCCGAAATGCAAATCTATTCTCCCTAATAGAGATAAGTAATCACAACGAAGAAACAGTATGTGTAGGTCTATATGCATGCATAACAAATGACAATGAACACAGCCAATTAGCTTCCTGACCTATTATGTGTTTCATGAAGACTCAACTGACCTTTTCATCCCTGATCTAGTTTGTGCTATTTTTTTCTAAATTATAATACTATAACTGACTTTTTTAACCACTTCCATCAACTTCAGCTACATCTTTCGTCTGACCCCACACAATCTACTGATGTTGAACATTCGTTTTGCTAGATACTGCTATATATTCAACCATTATCGATCAATAATACCTCAACTGACTTATCAAGTCTTTTACATAAATTAGACTGATGGTGCCTTCTCTTTTAACGTTCTTACATAATCTTTCTAACATGACTGAGAGATAAATCTGATGGCTATGATTAGATTTTGTGACTACGTTGTACTTTTCCAATTAAAGCGATTTCTATGTACAAGATCCACCCTGATCTTGATATATGGCTGTTATACATGTTTCTGAATATAAAATATCTGACACTCAAGTTGCAATAAATATGCGGTTAAACTAAAAATGACTGATCTATAGCCTAAACGCAAAATTTACAGCCCTCAGCAGAAAATGAAAACAAACCACTTTGGCTGTTCCGAGGACATCATTTTCTAGTTCTCGTCGATTATAGCGTTGAGTTTCAAGATTCATAACCATTCCCACAAATATTTCTGGCAACATAAAAACATTATTCCCGAAAAAATAAGTGAACTCCATGCGCTTCATGGCAAAGAAATGCGAAATGTGGACGAAAATGCAAATTTTCAATACCCTTCACGAGTGCTATTTTGGCTATACTCTTGATCCTTTGCCACAAGGCTAAGGCGCCATGTCAGAAAGTTTCTGTT
The DNA here is from genome assembly GCA_036873755.1 of Hanleya hanleyi. Lineage (NCBI taxonomy): Eukaryota > Metazoa > Mollusca > Polyplacophora > Lepidopleurida > Hanleyidae > Hanleya > Hanleya hanleyi. Next base: position 23,802 of record JAVTVY010018920.1, on the reverse strand, counting down.
CATAATTCCTTTCTATACTGTATATAGTTCAAATAGACTAGTGGGGTCGAGTTGTCCCGTTCCCCAGGACATATACGGATAATAATGACGCCATTGTGTCGTCGGAAAGGTTCATAAATTTTGGGGAATATTTTTATTTTTTTTCTAGTGGGAAATACGAGATTCATTTTGTTGTATAGCACCTATCATTTTTCTTCTTCCAATTATCAATAAAAGATTATGTTCCCCTACCCCCACTATATTTCTAAAAAAGTAGTGTCACCACCGCTCACAGAAAAATCACTGCTACCTTGGTTTAAACAATATATTGATTTCCTCAAAGGGAAACTGGGATTGGCGAACAGGCAAGCCTATACTAACGCCTTTCCCAATTCCCATTGTACGCCCATAATCTCGTATTGGCTCCCGGCAAATATACCGGAGTACTCATTATAAGTTGAGAGCCCATATGCGTCTGTCACGTATACTTTACCCAAAGTACATCCTGCACCATCCTGCAAAATCAAGCATTAAAAATTATCGGATGTTTTCGCACAAATAAGATAGGACGAACCTTCTCTTCCCATGACCATGGATAGACCGGGTGGGAGTAATTTTCCATCGTCAGTATATCCTTCCGCGACGGCTGTGAAGTTCCGTACATTGAAAGCAGCATTCAGTTGATTCAGAGTACTTGCAATATCGCTCTCCCAACCTTAATGCGTTAGACAGAAAAGCAGTCGAAGCAAATTTAACGAGTTCTTTCATGAGTATCAAAAAAAAAATTTATTTGACCTATAATTTGTCGAAATTATTTTTATTTTCATTTTACACAGCCAACATAATATATGTACCTTCATTCGTGGTCCACTAAAATATCACCCAATTATTGATACCTGTATTTATGACCAACAATCATTCATTCAACACCCATGACACAGGCACCACCTGGAGGTCAACCCCTAAAACCATCTACTGGCAATTAAATGCACCCTCATGTACCTATCCATTGACTGGATTACGCCAGGATGGCGAATGCATTGATATATAACCCATAGCCAGTTATAGACTTGTGTCAAGTCTGAACGATTGATTTATATAGTGATGAACGCTGACATTCACGATGCCTTCAGCTCAGTGGGATACAGCTCACTTAATATACAAGCGTCTAGTTCTTCATTCAATGTTCAGCCGTCGTTCATTAAAGAATTTCTGCGTTCATGATCCAAAGACCTAACTCATATAATAGCATTAGAAACAAATTTAAAGCTTAAATCATAGTACACATAAAAAAAGGCGGTCAACAGATTTCAATGATGCCAGCAAGACATCATGATGTTCCAAAAATATCAAATCTGTACCGCTGAGCAATATTCTTAATCCATAAGATTTTCGTTCTGAAGTCGTTATCTAGAATATGATGTATCTCAATCACGCTTTAATTGCGCCGGTTCATATGAACACCATGAAGATCTTGTAATATTTGCATAATTGAAATTCTGCCTTAACGAATTGGTTGTAAAATGACAAATCCATCACTTGCTCCATACCCAGGCCTAGTTAATGGGATAATCTGGATAAATGGCTACAGTTTTCTTGGATTTACATTATGCAATTAAGGGGTTTACACTTTACAAAGAAGACATCCGATCTCCTGTCCCGCGTCTTTGTTCCCGTCCAATTTGCTCCCTGTTTCAGTTGTGCTCCCTGGTCCTGTGTACTCAACACTCCATTGTATATAGGACTCCGAATCCCCTGTTGGAAAATGATCTTTAAAGACTTGACATTACATGTATGCTTGATATATTGTACTACTTGGGTGAAATATGTGTCAACTCACTTGTGCTACACTTGTGGGTGGTGACACACAAAAGACAACCAGAGAGGACAAATACCACTTCATATATAACCATTATTCGCTGCAAAATAGAAATACGTCTTGTGATTATAATTGTCTTCTTTAGCAAAATTATTGTGTCAAAGTCTAGATAGTGTTTCGAATAGCAATGTAATTCTCCGTTTGTCTTCGATTCACCGTATTACTCGCGTAACGTACCAGTCAGTTAGTTAACCAAGCCGTTTCTCTAACATTTTGATATTTGCATTGAACTTTCAAAACGTAATCAACAAATACAAAACGCATTGATCGGTAGTTCATGAATTATTTCTGCGTAATAAAAGATCAAATGATTTTAAACATTCAAATGGAGAATTTATTTCCAAATGAAGCCACATTACTGGATAACAAAGAAATGTGAAAGCGACCCAACTTTTGTCCGTTGATGTATTTCCGAATCGTAGATTCAAGGGAAAATTTTGTATGAAATTCAATAACAAACGAGAAGTGAAGATGTTTATCCCATGCTTCAAAGTATTTCTTCCGGTGGATTGTTAGACCCCGATTCTCGCCCTCTGTACATGTCACTCAACAAATATATGTAGGTTTATTGTTTTGGTGAGAAATTTAAGCCGTACGACGTCGCAAATTACAGGTTAGTTTCTCTTGGTATTCTTTCATTGACCAGGTTACCCCGTGTTGAGGCGTTTACTCCATTAGATGTCCACGGTGCTCATCCATTAACATAAGATGAGTTGTTTGGCCTGATCTGTCATCACAGCTCCCGAGCTAGCGTATCTAATTCCGCTTAAGTCGGTGCTAGGGGCCGTGTGGATATTTCATAGCCTCCCCATGAACATGAACACACGCAATAACAGCGCGGCTGAGATACTAAGGCTACGTCGGAGAGTCCGCCGTATTCTCGGGTCTGAATGTTAGGTGCCGAGGGATACTTTCCTGTAGCGTCATATGGCTGCTTTTTAGTCGTCAGATGTTGTCAACTTTCCCACCTGTTGCATATCGCTCCAATTGTGAACATGAACAGCTGTATGACATGGTTTAAAATTATTTGACTTTGATCTACTTGAGCGCATATACATAAAATGGTGTTAAGAGCAAAAAAATGGTGTTGAGCTCAACTTGTTGTGGCCGAAACGATTAATTGCTGTTAAACAAGCATCAGCATTTACCAGTTGAGGCCAAGATTGAATAATGCACCCTTTTCAACACCTTTCATTGGTGTTTTTTACAGCATTACTCTTTGGTGTTGAATTGTAGTATAAAATTGGTCACTGTGGATAGTACTAGAACAATAGAGCTGAGGTAAACTTGTTTACCGTCTGTTCTGTGATTATAATCATAGAATTCTCTCGAAGCTGTCATGACCGATTTATCATATTTGCAAATGGCCGAAGAGAGACCCATATTATGAGGTTAATTGGGTCACAACCACATCAACACAGTGCCATCTGCACATCTATACGCTGGTATACATACTGTTTTTCGGGTTAATTATTTGGAGCTTTCTAGAAGCGGATGTGATCGTATCTGGGTTAAAATCATACGTGGTTAATTGCTGTACCGGTGGAAGTTTCTTGATTTGATACAATAATCTCGAATGCCCGATAGCGTATAAATAGCTCGACGTTTAGTGGTCGGGAGGAGATTCAAACAGCTTCTAAGATATACTAATTTAAACTGGCCAAAAGAAAATTGGAGTTTACTTCTTCAAAGTGTTTTGATCGGAAAGGCAAGGGACATTTACACTCAATTGACGGTAGAGCAAGCATCAAATTATGATATAGTGAAGGATTTAATTCTTAAAGGTTATGAATTAGTTCCTGAAGCCTATAGACAAAAGTTTCGTAGTTGTGAAAAAGAAAACTCTCAGACTCATGTAGAATTTGCTCGTTCAAAAGAACAGTTATTTGATAGGTGGTGTGCTTCGGTTAAAATTGACAACAACTTTGAAAACCTTAGACAGCTTATGCTGGTAGACGAATTTAAAAGGTGTATCCATGATAATATTAGAACATTTCTTGAGGAAAAGAATGACAACACTTTAGACGAAGCAGCCCGATTTGCTGATGAATACGCCCTGACACACAAATTATCATTTGTCAAAGCTGTTAAGCCAAGTTCATTCCAGTCTAACGTCTCGGGTAACAAATCCAGTTCTTTCTCAAGGCCTATGCCTTTTAACCCCAGTTACAAAGTCTCAGTCACCCACTTTTAACACTCAAAATAAGTCTCCCGTTGCAGCTACTGTAAGAAGGACGGCCATTTAATGGCTGATTGTTTTAAATTGAAAAGAAAACATCAAAATAAAACCTTCCAAAAGTCTAGTAGTTGCCTCACTTCAAGATCATTACCCAAGCAGGTTAGTGACGTTCATAGCTTATATGACGTTAAAGGAGTACTTACCTTATTTTTGAGTGTGACTATATTTATCAGCAATCGTATTCCTCGCCTTATTATATAAAACGTATGGTGATAGAATGCGAAATAAAAGAAATATTGAATATTTGTTGCTCGCCACGGCGTGCACTGGGCGCCGCCATTGCACCTCTGCGTGACGATTTTAGATGAGCGGAAGTGAGTGTATATTCATCAAAAAACGTCACAACGTCATGGAGATTTAAGGTTGATCATGTTGGTTATGCCGATACATCGCACGAGAAGGAAATCAGCTGACGTTCTAGTTGATTTTAGTAATTCAATTGTAATCAGGAAAAAGTTTACTAACTTAGAAGCATCGTCGTTCAAGTCAAATTACTGGACAATTGCAGAGGACGCTCTTTTAGTTTACTGCTCAGTTTCAAATTTTGTCCAGGTTGAAGGGCAAGTCTCAGTTGAAAAACTTGGGGAAGAATTTTGTTACGTTGGCGGAAATACCGTAAACCAATTTACTTTTAGGAATTACCCCCGTGGGATTTGCCGCGCCAGTTTTTTCCTCGATTTAAAACTGGGACCCAGAGTAATTCAAATGTCCGTAGTTGGAACGTCCCTGTGTCAAGCGTTAGCCGTGACGCTGTCTTGAATGCTGACGTCATCAGTCACGTCATCCCACAGGCAATATGGCGGCGGCCACGTCGACCTCAAAGCGGAAACATCGCTTCACAAACTGTAATAAAAATAATAGGTTATCACCCTAAACGAAAGTTAAATACTTGGTTATATTTCTTTAAGAGTCTAACCTTTGTAATAGGGACCTATATAAAATATGGTAAGTAGTCCTTTAAGATGGCCAGGGACACTGTTCCTATTAGTTCTATCAAGGATAAGGTTGACAGTTTTTCAAATCCTGTTATGGAGATTTTTGAATCATTTATCCACAATGGTTTTGTGTCACTTTCAAGTGATTTTTCTAATGCTACTCCTGTGAAGATTTTGCGAGATACGGGTGCATCCCAGTCTCTTTTGTTGGCAGATATTTTGCCGTTTTCTGATTCTTCATCTGCAGGCAGTAATGTCCTGATTAAAGGGGTAGATTCTGTAAATTATACACCCGTTCCGCTCCATAACGTTCATCCGTCTTCCGACTTGATTTCTGGACCTGTTACGGTGTGCATTAAAGGTAGTTTACCATTTGAGGGTGGACAATTACTTCTTGGAAATGATCTTGCGGGAGATAAGGTCGGGATTAACCCGATTGTAACTGACAAGCCTTGTTTGGATCAGATCCATGATCCAGTTGAAGACGGAATTCAACGTTTGTATCGTGCTTGTGCAGTTACTAGAGCCATGAGTAAATTGGCGGAGGAGTCTGAAAAGTCTCTTAAAGATGACGTCATCGATGACGTTTGTTTGGCCGACACCTTTGTGTGTTAAAATGACGAGGCTGATGAGTCACATTTGGATAGCAAATTGGAATGCTCTAATGACAAAATTTCAAAATCACAGCTGGTTAATGAACAGCATAGCGACAAGGACATTTCCAAGTTGACAGGGCAGTAGATGAGTGTGATGTAACTCAAGAGCCTGTGTGTTACTTTTGTAAGAATTGTGTTCTTATGCGCAAATGGCGACCGCCAGATGTGTCTCCTGATGATGAGTGGGCAGTTAAGTATCCGATCGTGGTACCAAAGTCATATCGTTCAGATATCCTCAGACTACCCATGAAACTCCTCTTTCATGCCATTTAGGTGTTAACAAAACATACTACAAAATTCTAAATCATTTCTATTGGCCAAATTTAAAGAAAGATGTTACGGAATTTTGTAGGTCATCCCACACATGTCAAATGGTAAGAAAACCTAACCAAACCATACCAAAGGCCCCTCTACAACCAATCCCTGCATTTGGGGAAGCCTTTAGTAAGGTGATTATAGATTGTGTTGGTCCATTACCAAAAACAAGTCAGGCAATCAATACATGTTAACAATCATGTGTGCTTCCAACCAGATTCCCTGAGGCCATTCCTTTACGAAATATTAGAGCAAAAACTATTGTTAAGGCCTTAGTTAAGTTTTTCACACTTGTCGGGCTACCACAGTCTGTTCAGCCTGATCAGGGATCTAATTTCATGTCAGGAATATTTCAACAAGCCATGCATGAATTGGGAATAAAGCAGTACAAATCATCTGTATACCACCCAGAAAGCCAAGGCGCATTAGAAAGATTCCACCAGACATTAAAGAACATGATTAGGACTTATTGTTTTGACACATTTGACACATTTGTTATTGTTTGCTGTCAGAGAGTCTGTTCAAGTTTTTAGGCTTCAGTCCATTTAAATTAGTCTTTGGTTCCTAGACAGTGGTATATACTCATGTAGTCTCTTACAATATGTGTCGGACTTTCACACCGGGTTAACCAAAGCACGGGATTTGGCCATGTCAAATTTAAAGTCAGCACAAAAAGAAAAAGATAACCTATGATAAACATGTCCTTAAACGAAGTTTCAAACCTGGTGAGAAGGTACTGGCTCTTCTGCCTTTTCCTGGTAATCCACTTAAGGCTAGATATTATGGTCCTTATGTCATTGAAAAGAAACTAAGTGACCTTAATTATGTAATTCAGACTCCTGACAACTGACAGGCGTAAAACAAACAGTTATGTCATGTAAATATGTTAAAGTTATACATAGACAGAGATAGCACTAACAGTACTGTACACCCTGTAAGTGTAGTTAGTTCTAACCCTGATAATAATGAAACTCGTGAAGAGCCCGTGACAGCGGCGAAATTACAGAACTCTGACATTCTACTTAATTTGGAGTCCAAGTTGTGTCATCTCGAACCAGCGCGTCAGGAAGAACTTCGAACTCTGCTCAGTCAATATGAACATTTGTTTCCCGACATTTCTACTCGGACTGATACAAGTTCACATGACAGCGATTCTAATCCAGTAAAGCAGCACCCATATCGTTTGAATCCCATTAAACAAAACTACCGGAAAAAAGAGATTCAGTATTTATTGGACAATGACTTCATTGAACCAAGTACTAGTAACTGAAATTCACCTTGTATCCTCGTTCCAAAGCCAGGTGACAGTTACAGGATGTGTACTGACTACAGAAAGGTGAACACATTGGCCAAAACAAATACATTCCCTATTCCACGCATTGACGATTGCATTGATAGAGTGGGAAGTGCCAAGTTCGTGTCAAAGTTTGATCTTCTGAAAGGATTTTGGCAAGCTCCACTAACAGATCGTGAGATGGAGCTTGGTGTTACAAGAATACAATATTGAAATCAGACATGTTAAGGGCAAGGACAATTTGATCGCTGATTGTTTGTCTCGCAACGTTTGTCAACATTTTTGCTGTTGTAATATAGATTTTGTTTTGTAATGCCAAGCAAGTTCCAAGTTTGAAACTTTCTTCTTTTAAGAGGGGAAGTGTCATAGTATTGCAGTATAAAATTGGTTACTGTGGATAGTTCTAGAACAATAGAGCTGAGGTAAACTTGTTTACCTTCTGTTCTGTGATTATAATCATATAATTCTCTCGAAGCTGTGGCGACCGATTTATCATATTTGCAAATGACCGAATTACGAAGAGACCCTTATTATGAGGGTAATTGGGTCACAGCGCCATATACACATCTACACAGCACCATCTGCACATCTATACGCTGGTATACATACTGTTTTGTGGGTTAATTATTTGGAGCTTTCTAGAAGCGGTTGTGATCGTATCTGGGTTTAAATCATACGTCATTAATTGCTGTACCGGTGGAAGTTTCTTGATGTGATACAATAATCTCGAATGCTCGATAGAGTATAAACAGCTCGGCGTTTAGTGGTCGGGTGAAGATTCAAACGGCTTCTAAGTTCTATGCGGGTGCATTAGATTGTGCTACTGGACATTACCTTTGCCTGAGATTATTGACTGCTGGATTGTATATTCCTGTTGGATTACTCTTGTGTGTTTGACCGCTGTTTTATCTAGGTGATTGAACTGACGGAAACTGGACAACAGCTGAGCGGTGTGGACTATCAAAATACAGGAACGCGATTTCCGCGCGTCGGCACGGACTGTATAGAGATCTGCACGTTAGTACGAACTCTGAGATATACACTGGTATAGCATTGAACAGTAAGACTTTATTTGACATTTATTTGCTGTATTGAACTAACTTAATTTGTATATGATTTTAGTATTGTAAAATAAGTATTTGATTGTTAATCCTCGATTACACAAAAGCTTTCTGTTGCGTTTTTTTATTATCGTTTAGACGTAACAACATGAACATAATTTTTATGTTTTTTTTATGGATGGCTTCAATTCCATTTGCAACAGTGCTTTATTGGTGGTGTCGTTAACACCATTGTTCTGGTTATTGTTAAATCTTGATCGGATTTCCATCGCAGAGCAGTTCGTTGCTTATGACAACGGTATTTGTTTATTTCTACGGCACTTAGATAGAGTTTCCCCTAGGCAAATTAAGATGATTGATGAAGGTTGAATTTTCCTGTGTTTGGCGCGAGTTCTTCACCTTTCTTTGTTCTACTATATTGTTGGTATGATTGACCATCCATACATTTTTCTCCGATGCCGGAATTGTGCGCCTGAATTTATGTCTTATCATTATGCTGCAATGAATTTCAAACCTTGTGATTTATGCGTACACAGACAGACGTGTCCATACATACGTACATTGATACCTGTCCTGTTTTCATATATAATGAACAGAATGCTAGATACTTAGACTTTCCGATGACTTTCTGAGAAAGAAGTTATGGACGTCTTTGAATAATACAAATGCAATAAAAGTACAAACCGCATACCACGTTTCTGGATGGCATACACTGGCTCAACTTTACTCCAAAGCTGGCACAACACTGGTGTCGATCGGGAACGGCCTGGACATCTGGACCTGGACAACAATGGTCAGATGAAACGGATGATTACACGTTATCCTTTCAACCTGATCAAACTTTTTTTCTTAGTTATACATCTTGAAATAAAACATTTCCATCTGATATTCTTGTTCGTGAAAGCAACGTGAAAGCAACATCATACACTGGTGTATGATTTCTTCATCATAAGTATCATGGAGCCTGATTTTCCAGAAACGATCTATCATAATGTGTTGTGTGATTTCATGAAACTTTTTTTTAACTATACTATTACTATCACATCCTTGATCAGCTGATATGATGACCATCTCCTTCCCTTTATTACACATAACCATGTTGCTACTAGGCTATTATCCTCTTTCTCCTTTTCGGGGTTTAGCCATGTTGCTGTCTACTGTGTATGTTTAAAGGCGTATCTTGGGTTCAGTTGAACGCTTGTTGTTTAGTCTATTACAATCAACATCACCACCACCTTATGACCAAATAACCGTGCAAGAGACCACATCGATAACAATTTGAATAGCGGCTTTTGTGGCGGATCCAGTAAAACAGACTACGAAAAAAGAAATTTTCGGAGTGGAAACAATTTCATTCTTCTGTTAATTCTATCGTCATTAGTCACGATTCTTCTGTAGTCCAGCATGAAATTTTGCGAAGAATTAACGATCAGCAAATAGATTCAAAGTAAACTAATTTTGTCGGGTTATTTTCAACCGAAATGCTATAATCAATATGAATCGGTGTGAAAAATGCTATGTCAGGTGGAACTAAATTAAATGTAACATTAAAAAGGGTAATGGAAAATGGTGCCGAAGTACTGACCAGAAGTCATATGACCCCAAAGACAAATACACTGCCTGCATATTTAGCTGTTCATGTGGTCATATTGAATGGCATGACCACACATCCCCTAGCATGGGCTCGAGCGGTATTAGATGCAAATAAATCAGAGCGACGATGTAATAGCCCTATCAAGTAATCTGTTGTAAAACGATGAATTATGACCGACAGATAGTTAAAAATGGCCCAAACGAGGAAGTATTTATTGAATGCAAGTTGTTATTCAGAACAAATACCTGTGATGCCCGACGCCGACCAAGCGCTTCATTCTCCAGCATGATTACAAATCACAAAACCACAATCACAATAATTTGTACAGAAGGCAAGTCTCGAGGACGAAACGTTCACCTGCAGAATCTCACCATATACAGGAAACAATTAAATGCAACATTAGCCCTATCTGGTCTGGGCTTTTCGGGACCTGTCCACCCCCCCCCCCCCCACCCTAATTATTTTTCTTATCCCTTGAGCTAGGGAGCTGAAACTAACCATACTATACTCTTGGGTCAAGCTCTACCAGAAAATGTGAAAAAATCCAAGACGACCGCTTTGATGACGTCACAGTGGCGTCATTTTCAAAAACGGCATTTTTCGGTCGATTTTTCGATCAGATGTTTTTATTTTTTCATTTATGCAATTTCTCCTCAAAAACTGCGTGATAAATTAGTAAATATTAATGTGATGTGAAATAAAATAGTTTTTGCCCACTTTTCATCGCGGAAAAGCCGAAATTGTGAAGAAAAATGATGAAAACATCATTTTTCTGGTAACCCACGTGGTCGCCATCTTGAATTTACCCATGATCCTCTACTCGGAGGGTTATGCAAATAGGCTCCAAATGACCCCAATATGATAGACTATAAAGTCCTGGAGTGCCAGGTCTTAATTGCCTGTCGTTCTGGAGATAGCGTAGAAAGTTTGGCACCCCCCCCCCCCAACCAAGGCCTGGTAGGGTTAAAAGGGCGGTGGAAAACGATGCCGGCGTATTGACCAGAAGTCATAGTCAGGTGGAATTCATAGACGATCGCATACACGCTTGTTATATGAAAAACTCATGAGGAATATGTCCAGAGAGGTGCTCCTTGGTCGACCTACTGTGAAATGATGTAAATTTCACATCGAACCTCTCCGAAGTATTTGGAAGCCAATCCATATTGTGAAGCACTGCCTTGGGTGGGATATCCATTCTTCCACCTGAACAAGTGGGCAGCAAGACATTTGTACGTATTTCGGCAAGTTTGTGCTCGATGTTAATTTCGGACGGAAGTAAGCCAATTTCCAATGAAAAGTTTAAATGGTCATAGAACAGCACATAGAGGTTGTGTTCGGACGGTAAGCAACCCATAGTGATGTTTCGTCATTAATGAATGTCCATACCGTAATTCTTAAGCTATCGTAGCTAATCAAGTAAGTCGACGTTTCAAGAAATACATGTAGTTATTTCTTTCAATCGCGACATTTTCTCAATTGGCGAGTGGGTCGCGATCGTATAAAGACAAAATCCTAAATCAACGATGTCGTTTTAACGAAATTTTCGTTAACTTGTTTTCCGTTGTTGTTTTTGACTTCCTTGAGGCGATTCGGTGTAAACGTTTTGATTCCAATGAAGAGCCATGTAATCGCGACGCAACACATTCGCTTACATATATTTTAGAAAATTAAGGTAGGTACAGAATAAGAGTAGCACATCCGAGGTTGGATATATAAGCTGCTCTGAAACTGCGGTAGAATACCAAGTAGATATATGGAAGAACGGTCGAATGTATTTATTGGTATTTATTTTATGCCTGCTTGGTTTCCGGTGCCAATATAGCAGGCGTCACATCGGACAGTCAGTAATGTTGCGGAAATACAGTGTTTTGATCATGAACGCCGAAATGCTTAAAGGAGAAATCTCCTTGATGTCAGTACACTTCAGGAATTTGCATTATAGATAAGCTCCGTGACATATGGTGTTCCACGGAAAACAATCCATTCGATTTGATAACATTTGGGATGTGTTTACTTTGCAAAGATTGGCTGCTGGGCGCCACCATAGTTGGATACGAAAGCGAGGCTCTCTGACGATTTCCTTGTTCCATTCGACGTACCAGAGGCGACATCATTGGAAAAGTTTAAGATCTTCTTTGCTATAACCCTACTTCCTCTCAACTCTGGCGTTATTTTACCTCAACTCTGGTGTAGCTAATGGTAGTGCCCTATATTTCTGATTAGTGCGAAATACAAATGCTCTATCTCCGACATAAAATGCACATCAACTCACAAAGAAATCATCAATATGAGATTAGAGCCAAAAACACGTTCAAGCGAATTCTCCGTCAAACTTCTGCCAAATGATCCCCACACGGTCAACTGTTTTTGAGAATGGTGGAAGTTTAATGAAACAGTTTTGAAACACTCCATTACCACGCCTGTGTGGGCTAAGGCCGTGACTCTTTGAATAGAGCAGTCGTACCGAATGTTTTAAGGAACATTCCATTTTAATGCCAACAACGTCAGAACGCCCAAACGTAATGCCATTGCAGATATCATCATCATGTCGTCATACCCAATTGCTGTGCGGCGTACTTCGCAATAGGACGTCCAACGTCGCAATAGGACGTCCAACGCAACCGACTAGTCAGTATTATACGACGTGATCGTAATCAGACTCTGACGTCACAGGTCAGAAGTTACGGCTTCAATACTTGTTTCACCACATCCGTTTTATGATGTTAAATAGTCAAATTTAACTTCTTGTTATGTTTTCATACAAAGTTTACAGGGCCTATTTGGAAGACGGCTGGCTTCTGGTCGGATCTGGGGATGGTATTCAAATGATTTTCTAGCCTGCAGATTTCCACATGAGCCACCTGGATCAACGCGTTTCCAATGACGCAGGACGTAGGGTATGTTCCCAGTTCTCAGTTCCTCAAATATTCATCTTACAGTAAAATGAACCTGTGAATGAGACGACGAACGAAATAGTGGTAATATCCCCTTTACCTATAACTTAGACTAGTCGCAATTGCAACTTTCATCAGCTACAGCCGCGACATCATTTCGAAAAGCTAATCAAGTTTCTATCGATATTGGAGGCTATATTCAAAGCCACTGCATGCAAGAATAGATAACCTGTTTCATCGACCGGAACTGTAATACTTTATATGAATCACTGGCTCGCCATTGAGTGATAATTGTCAATACAGGTAATAAAACGGTGAGCTGTCATCTAATTCGACAAACGTTTGAATAGGTTCTTGAGCATGATGTCAGAGTGTAATAACTTGTGTGCTTGTTGATGGAACTGCCGCTCACCCATATAAGTTTTGATATGTCAACAAGACCGGAAATTTCGTGAAAATTTCCCATCGAAATGTATTCATCTTCATGTCCTGATGACTTGGGAAATGTATTGTTCTATAGCCATAAATAACCTCAATTAAATGCGATGTTGGTCTGTAGACTCTCCGGTCATAGACAAGTTATAACCTGGAAACCATGTGTGAGAGACAAGCATTTATACAACTCGGTCTACCGTGCTTGGCCGAACTAACTCAAACTCAGCTGACATTGGACATGGCCCTGTCATTCTCTCCTACCGTCTGTGTCCGAACAAATCTAGTTAATATAGTTCGCTGGAATATATAACTAAAAACGGTTGACACACTGGCCCATAGTTATCGACTGAGGATGAATAGTCAGGGCTGTTAGGGATTTTTTGGTTCACATTCTTCCAAAATCACCAAATTTGGTCCATATGTCGCCCATACCATACTATTTCGATTTTTGACGGGCGCCAAGACGGGCGCCCCCTAGGGCCGCCATATTCGGCCAAATTCAATATGGTCGCCACCCGGGTTAGAGGTCAATCGTAGTTAAATAACTAAAAGGGCTAGAAATATGAATAATAGCACTTTTAGTGGTTTTGGGGGTCGGAGAATCTGATTGTGATCTTATTTCAACGATTTGAGGTCAAGGTCACCCTTTAAGGTCACCCTAAACGTCATTTTGGGGGAAAATTCGCCATTATCAGTGGTTTCGGGGCAAGATAAATAAACTGCTTCATTCTATTGGTTTCCAAGGTTGAGTAACCCGAATCTGGCCTTATTTTGGCGATTCGGGGCAATATTTCATTTGAGAGTCGCGATAGAGGCCATCCGAACCAGAGGTCAATTCTAGGTATAACACCAAAAGAACCGCAAATAATACCATAGAGGTTTGTGGCATTCTCCGATTCTGATCTTATTTTGAAGATTTGAGGTCACCCCATTTTTGGGTCAAAGGTCAAAGATCAACAGTTACCACTAAGAACAATCGAACGAAGATTATTCAGGAACAAATTATATCAAAATACTTCGGAGATGACATCTGCTGACAAAATGCTATAACTATGCCGCTACGCCGCTATGTGTATTTAAATGTTCGAAATACAATACAAAGACCGCTTCAGCAACAATATATCAATTATTATTAGTACCTATACCTTCTGGCTTGCGCCCTCAAGAGACTGTGAAGTCGGGTCGCACCCAGTAAGGCTGTGGAAAAGGGATAGTGCCAAGGATTTGACGGACCGAGATCGGAACAAATGGTATGGACTGGAATGTCACAATAATTTTTTCCAGTAGCGAAGTCCACCAAGAGTTCCGACAGACGGAGGGTCTCCAAATACCGGACATCGCTGTCCATCGTGCGAACATAGGCTGTTGTACGACCCTCCTCCGTGGCATGTGCTAGATACAGGAAGACCCTGGTGTCCGTCTCGGAATGGTTGCACGGTTGAATTATTGTGAGGTCACAACGCCTGTTGAAGAACACGGACTCAAAACGGGAACACAGAAGGAACTGTCTGCTCATGTCAGTCTTGGAGATATGTGTGCTGATGAATGTGAACGGCTCCTTTTTGTTAATAAGAAGCCGCTGATCCATTCATTCGGGATTTTAGGGGTTCAGGAAAAAATATTGTGGCATTCCAGTCCAAACCATCTGTTCCGATCTTGGTCCGTCAAAGTCCGTGGGACTACCTCTCTTTCACAGCTTAACGGGGTGCAAGGCGACGTCACAGTTTCTTGGATGTGGCAAAAAGACCGTCTGGGCAGCCTGTACAAGCACATCGGACCCCACCGACACACTAGTGGCTCTCACGCATGATCCTGACACTCTCGAGTCCGTGCATATGGAACTCATAGAACGCTTCATCGTACTAATGTACAGCAAGGGATGTGGTGCAGCCGGTGTCAATGAGGCCAAGCATCACCTTCACTACTGCAACCAGATCGCTGGAAAACATCCCACCTCCCAAGCCGCGCTTTTGCAGCATGTGAAGCGAGCGCTGCTGCAAGCGAGTTTCTACTGGAGTTGCTTCACTCCAGCAGGAAATCCCGGACTTCAGTGAGTGGAGCTGGCACAAAGATTGCACCAGTACATGGCAACCGCTATGGACCACTCTCAGCGACACATCTATGGCATATGCCATTCTCATGCATGCGGCTGACTCAAGGCATGCACGGGAAGGTGCAAATGCAACTGTGCCGATGTCCGAAACACGACCCTCTGCAAATGCGAAGGCGGTGATGACAAGTATTATTTATTGCTGGCATCATAGAACGCAAGCCAGAAGGCATAGGTAGTAAAAGTAATCATTGGTATACTGTTGCTTAAGCGGTCTTTGTTTAGTATTTTGAACATTTAAATGCACGTAGCGGCATAGTTATAGCATTTTGTCAGCATATGTCATCTCCGAAGTATTTTAGTAACATTTGTTCCTGAATAATCTTGTTTCGATTGTTATTAGTAGCAACTGTTCATCTTTGACCTCTAATTCTCAAATGAGGTGACCATGATCTCAAATCGTCAAAATAAGGTCAGAATCTAATTCTCCGATGCCACAAAGCCCTATGGTACTATTGTTGATTCTAGCCCTTTTGGTGCTTCCTATAATTGACCTCCGGTTGATCTCTGTTTCGGGTGACCTCTGTCGTGAACCTCACATGCAATATTGCCTCAAATTGTCAAAAAAAAGCCATATTCGGGTTACTCAACCCCGAAAATCGATAAAATGAGTTAGTTTGTATATCTCGACTAAAAACCACTAAAAATGACGAATTTGACCCCAAAATGACTTTTAGGGTGACCTTGATCTCGTATCGTTGAAATAAGATCAGAATCAGATTCCCCGACACCGATAACCACTAAAAAGCTGTATTATTCATGATTCTAGCCATTTTGTTGTTTTAAATACGATTGACCTCCAACCCGGGTGGCGGCCATAATGAATTTCGCCAATATGGCGACCCCAGGGAGCGACTACCTTGGCGCCCGTCACAAATCGAACAGGTATTGTATGGGCGACATATGGGCCAAATTTGGTGCTATTGGAAGAATCTGAACCAAACAGTCCCTTTTATACCCTAACATCCCGGACTAGAAGTGAATTTTCTTCTGCAAACCATAATGATATTTCTATTGTAACCGGCGATGACTGTCTCACATTTTATCGACCAGGTGGTAGGTAGAGAGTGGGAATACAGATGTACCCTTTTCATATAAAGAGTTGATTTTTGCAGTTGCCCTCTTCGTTCAACATGACTATATGAAGTCTGGACACACTGACTCAGAGATTTAGTCGCAGGAAAGAATTAACACAAACACTATCATTCAATAAGCACTTCCATTAATGTCATGGATCAGCAATCGTCCTCCTGGCACGGGTTCTCACAATCAACACCGATTGATAAAAGAGAAAAGAACAGAAGCCGCGAATGACCAATTTTATTATAGGATTTCTAATTTGTAAAGACTTGCATGAGTTGGGATGACTCTATTGATACACATAAGGGTGATTGATGACTACAGCGCCATTGAATGACTTATTCTACGTTAAGTAGCTTATCCGTTTTGCCCGAAGCAATTCATAACCATAAGCATTCCATTGAAGAGTAAAGTGATCTCAATTGAACCTTTATTTGGAGCAACTATTATTTTGCCCTTGTAAGGCCCTGTTATTTTCTTGCGTCGTGGAGAAGTTACTATAAAGCCTTTATTGACGTACTGTGACAATTATTCGCTTAAATTCATTCTGGAACATTGCCTTACATTCCAGATGACAGTTCACAGTAAAGGATTAGACGCAACTGAATTATTCTTTCTACGATGCAATATTGCTGAGTGCAAAAGCAGATATTCCATTGATTACAACGGCAATGCCAGGGAATAAGAGAATCTCATATAACTTGATCATGGGATGAAAATTCCCACTCGAGAGAATGGAGATACATCCCAAACGAGCCGCCGAGTACGGCTCGATCACGGGAATTTTCATCCCATGATCAACTTAATATGGGATTTTTCCCATAATCAGTATTTCATTAAAAATAGTAACGACACACCGAGAGAAACGTTACTGAAGCGCATCATGCCTGCAGCACGTGTCAAGCGAAGTGACTGGCCACCTGCGTCGCACCGGCCGGGTTCGAGCCCAGCTGGTCCATGTGTGGAAGTTCGTCAGTTACTTGCCGACGGGCGGTGGTTCTCTCCGGGTGCTCCGGTTTCGTTCACCACCCAAACTGACTATCACCATATGAGTGAAACAACCTTGAGTGTGACATTAAGCCAAATCCCCCCTCCCACCTGCGTCGCACACGCTCATCCCACATACGCGTGTGGGATGACATATCCCTGACGATGTTACCGTACGAGTTCTACGCTGTATTATATTGGAATGTATTATGTTAACCACACATGTGCATGGGCAAGATATATGAGGATCAACACAGGCGTATTCGATGTGATAATTAAAGCGGAGGTCGGTGTCGGTGTTCGGTGTCGGTGTTGGAATTTTCTCAGAAGCAGCAGATATTTCTACATGAAGGCGAGAAATAATCTGACGACGATATTAGCAGTCATATTTGTGCTTCTGCTCTGTGTGAGCTACTTTAAAAATATGAAAACTGATGATTTCGGGATAATTACTCGTCCCAGAGAGGGATTAAAGGGTTCAACCTAGGGTACAAAGCAGTGAGTTTTGTGAATAATATTCACATCCATGGAGGATCAAATGTAAGCTCAACGACGAGAGAAGGGTTTCCCCAGTCTACATGTACATGTATATCGGCATTCCGGAGAAAAAGAGAGGACAACCACTGTATGGATACATAGTCAGATCGTTTCATCGAGCTGAATTCCGACTCAAGCGATCCAACGGTATACAAGAATTTCAAAGTATTCTTTGGTGGCAAGGGCAGTTGATCGGAAAACAGCGATATAATGTGGCTTCGACGCTTCATCCAGTCATTTCTGAAATGGAATAAAAAATTTTATTTCAGTCATTCTACACGATGGCAGAGGTATTGACTGAAATACTAGCATCTAGTTCGTCATTCAGTATTACATACATGTGTGGGCATTTCCATTCTCTCGAGTGGGACCGCTTCTCTCTTACAGGAAACAAGCCTATGTTTATGTATACTATGATTGTCTTTTTGAATTTAGTGCTAATACTGTTATATGGAATATGGAATAGGTCTTTGAATTATGGACGCGGATATTCTCTAATGGACGATGGCTGAATTATGAATGACGGACAAGACGCTTGTAATCAATCCGTCGTCCATTAAATAATTTCCCCGTCCATAATCCAAAGACCTAATTTATATAACAGAATTAGCACCACCTTAAAAATAAACCATAGTATAAAATATGCTACTTTCCTGCAGGTTAGTGAATTGGAACGATAGGCAAGAGGTGGGAAAAATTGACGACATCTGGTGACTAAAAAGCAACCATATGACTCTACAGGAAAGTATATGACTCTACAGGAAGGTATTCGTCGACAACTAACATTCAGACCCGAGAATACGGTGGATTCTCGGACGTAGCCTTAGTATCTCAGCCGCGCTTTTATAGCGTTTGTTTATGTGGAGACTATGAAGTATCCACACCGCCCCTAGCACCGGCTTAAGCGGAATTAGATACGCTAGCTCGGAAGCTGTGATGACAGATCAGCTCAAACGACTCATCTGATGTTAGTGGATGAGCATCAAGGACGTTTTATGGAGTAAACGCCTTAACATGGGGTAACCTGGTAAATTCAAGAAACTTAGAAAAACTAACCTGTAATGTCCGACGTCGTACGGCTTAAAATTCCCACCGAAACAATAAGAGAGGACCAAATCGAGGCTAACCTCACATTCTTTGTCTGTGACGGTGGGCATCACGGAGTGTACCGGCATCACGGACTGGTTCCCTGGGATGATGATACTGACGTAATGTTCAACACCTCTGACAAAGCCAGGATCATAGCAATTTTGTCACAGATATCATTTTGTAGTCTGCATTCTTCCCTGAGACAGCAACGAAAATAATATGAAACTTCATTGAAAACAATAATGCACCACCAGTGCTAATGGCTTATATTTTTAGCCCACCACCATCAGATGGTGGGCTGTTCAAATCACTTTTCGTCCGTGGTCCGTCGTCCGTCAGTCAGTCGTCCGTCAGTCAGTCAGTCAGTCAGTCAGTCCGTCCGTAAACAATTCTTGTTACCGCGATTTCTCAGGAACTACTGCATGGATCTTTTTTCAAATTTGGAACACAGGTTCCCCTTGGGGTCTAGTTGTGCAAAAAACCTTTTCTGGTCCGATTCGAAAATCCAATATGGCCACCAGACAGCCATCTTGGATTTCCCCATGAAACCTTGTTACCGCGATTTCTCAGGAACTACTGCATGGATCTTTTTCAAATTTGGTACACAGGTTCCCCTTGGGGTCTAGTTGTGCAAGAAACCTTTTCCGATCCGATTCGAAAATCCAATATGGCCACCAGGCAGCCATCTTGGATTTCCCCATAAAAGCTTGTTACCGCGATTTCTCAGGAACTACTGCATGGGTCTTTTTCAAATTTGGTACACAGCTTCCCCTTGAGGTCTAGTTGTGCAAGAAACCTTTTCTGGTCCGATTCGAAAATCCAATATGGCCACCAGGCAGCCATCTTGGATTTCCCCATGAAAACTTGTTACCGCGATTTCTCAGGAACTACTGCATGGATCTTTTCCAAATTTGGTACACAGGTTCCCCTTGGGGTCTAGTTGTGCAAGAAACCTTTTTCTGGTCCGATTCGAAAATCCAATATGGCCACCAGGCAGCCATCTTGGATTTCCCCATAAAACCTTGTTACCGCGATTTCTCAGGAACTACTGCATGGGTCTTTTTCAAATTTGGTACACAGGTTCCCCTTGGGGTCTAGTTGTGCAAGAAACCTTTTCCAATCCGATTCGAAAATCCAATATGGCCACCAGGCAGCCATCTTGGATTTCCCCATAAAAGTTTGTTACCGCGATTTCTCAGGAACTACTGCATGGATCTTTTTCAAATTTTGTACACAGGTTCCCCTTGGGGTCTAGTTGTGCAAGAAACCTTTTCTGGTCCGATTCGAAAATACAATATGGCCACCAGGCAGCCATCTTGGATTTCCCCATGAAAACTTGTTACCGCAATTTCTCAGGAACTACTGCATGGATCTTTTTCAAATTTGGTACACAGGTTCCCTTGGGGTCTAGTTGTGCAAGAAACCTTTTCTGGTCCGATTCGAAATTCCAATATGGCCACCAGGCAGCCATCTTGGATTTCCCCATGAAACATTGTTACCGCGATTTCTCGGGAACTACTGCATGGATCTTTCTCAAATTTGGTACACAGATGCCACATGGGGTCTAGTTGAGCAAGACACCCTTTCTCGTCCGATTCGAAAATCCAATATGGCCACCAGGCAGCCATCTTGGATTTCCACATGAAACTTAGTTATCGCCATTTCTCAGTACTGCATGGATCTTTCTCAAATTTGGGTCTAGTTTTGCAAGATAGCTTTTTCGGTCCCAATCAAAAATCCAATATGGCCACCAGCCGGCCATCTTAGATTTCCCCATGAAACTTTGTTATCATGATTTCTCAGGAAGTACTGCCTGGATCTTTCTTAAATTTGGTAGACAGGTTGCCCTTGTGGTCCAGTTGTGCAATATACCTTTCTGGTCCGATTCCTAAATCCAATATGTCCATCAGGCGGCCATCTTGGATTTCCCCATGAAACTTTGTTATTGCGATTTCTCAGGAACTACTGCATAGATCTTTATCAAATTGTTCCCTTGTTGCCTAGTTGTGCAAGATACCTTTTCTGGTCCGATTCGAAAATCCAATATGGCCACCATGCGCCCATCTTGGATTTCCCAATGAAACTTTGTTATCGTGATTTCTCAAGAAGTCCTGCATGGATCTTCCTCAAATTTGGTACATAGATTCCCCTTGTGGCCCAGTTGTGCAAGATACCTTTTTTGGTCAGATTCGAAAATCCAATATGGTTGCCAGGTGACCATCTTGAATTTCCCCTTGAAACACTGTTATCTTGAATCTCAGAAAATATTTCATGGATCTGTCTGAAATTTGGTACACAGGTCCCAGATGGGGCCTAGTTGTGCAAGATAGCTTTATCGGTCCGATTCGAAAATCCAATTAATACGGTATTCCCGAGTTGTGACCTTGCATCACAAGAGTCGGTGGATCAAACAGTGGGGCATATTCTATATATTGACTATAGAGAATATCCATATCTTCACCTTCCATATCAAGGAGTTCAAATAATTCGGAATTTAAATGTATTTAGTCCATGCAGTTGCAAGTGAACTGCCCACCCTTTCGTCTGCCGTCGGGTCAGCTACATGAGGGACGTCACTCTTGTGACACAATGTCACAACTCGACAACTGTAAACTACTGCATGTTTCGATCCATGGGAAATAATCAAGATTCAGACACTTTCAAATTCGAAGTTTCAACATTACTGCACGGACCGGATGCCTTCAGTATTAAGTATTGTACCATCTTACTATTTTCGAGCATGGTATCTTAAAAGAGATATCTCAAACTAGTCCAATAAACAGAACAGAATTAGCATTCGTTCCTAATTATAAAATCTTAAGTATGCCAAAGTGTCAAAGAGATTTTTCTTCGCTTCCAGTACCAAATGATGACACGTGCAAAAAAATAAATAAAATAAAAATACTACAAAACGAAGACGAAGGATCCTCCGTACATGTACATTCACTTTCAGGCTAACTTTGCTCATTTCTCTTGTACTATAACAACCGGCATAAGTTCAGTTTCCAGAAATCTTGAAACTTCTGAAACTTAGAAAGATTATATCTTGGTGTTTTCCAGTGTCCCTTTTTCGATCTTTTTCGCTCAGATTCGAAATTCTGTAAACAAAGTTACAACTCAATCGTCTTGGTAACAATGGACAAAAAGATCCTCTTGTCATTAGCTTACAATTATCGGACAATGGTGGGCGCCAAGATCCTTCAGGATCTCTCGTCTTTCTCGCTGAGAAAAGAACGCATAGCTTGTATGAACTGACGTCGTATAAACATGACTTGCTTTGAAAAGGTAGACATTTTCCTGTTACAGTTTCGCCCATATGAAGGCGGTCTGGTTCTCGCGCTGCATCATCTAGAATTTTTTCTTAAACAAAATGACCATATCGATATATGTAAAAACTATAATTATTGGGACATGTTTGAAGCATATGTTCCGCGTCAGAAAGAAAACTGTTGTGCGATCTGTTTCCGTTTGTCTTTCTCACGATGACAGGGAAAAACTGTGTTGAAGAACGACTCAAAAAAGGTAATAAATTTAAAAAAATTCTCTCAGGTTTGATGCATACACTTGATCAAGCGTCGCATTATTGAAATAGGTCAATCTTGCGTGCAAGCGTGCAATATCTATGGCGGTACGTTTCGTAACTTGTGTCTAATTCGGGCCTAGGGGTCGTATTAACCTATGTATTTCAAGATCCTCATAGTATCCATATGAACCTGCGCTATCAAAGCGTGGCTGAGATACATCATACTCTAGATTACAACGTATATGATATGAATTAAAAATACAGATCTGATATTTTTGGAACATCGTGATGTCTTGCTGGCATAATTGAAAACTGTTGACCGCTTCTGTCTTGCAGCGAATTAACCTCGTTTTATGTATACTATGATTTATCCTTTTAATTTGGTGTTAATGTTATTATAAGAATTAGGTCTTTGGATTATGGACGCGGAAATTCTTTAATGGACGACGGCTGAATGTTGAATGACGGACTAGAGGCTTGTATTGTGTTGGCATTGTACCCAATATACTGCGTTGTTGACTTAGCAAATATACATTTATCCTTTGTACGCCCGCCTCTGTTGGGATTCTGTATTGGTGTATTGACATAAACCTTGTGAATGTGCATTGACTGATTTTTTTTCTAATATATTCACAGATGTTTATAATTACGAGCTGTACTGGAAAATTAAGATGTTATTTTGAAATATACCTTTATCTCTTCAAACATTAATGTTTAATTCTGATTAATTTCTTTGTTGGTTGATCATTACCCACTGTATAGTATATCTGACTGGTTGATTATCTTTGAATGTTCTGTAAAACATATATACCCATGGAACCTGCTGTAAAATACCAATCCTGACGACGACAATAAATATATCTCGAAATATCGATCTACAAAATGCTTTTCGCCAATATTTTCAGAGTCAAACTCCTCCTGTATTTTGTGAAGTTAAGCACTGGATTCCAGCTCCTTAGAAATAATGCTTAATCAAAGTGGATAAAATATCTGCGCGAAGGTGGAACTTTTCTTGCCTCTTGTTGTGAATCGTGTGTCACTTCTGATCCCTACGCCTCCGATCACCGATCTCTTCTGATATTGGTGACGTAAAGAAAAAATTAGGAAAAGCAATGGCTAGAGATGGACGTTCTAAAATATCAACTTGTTCATCAAATCATGAATCGTTACAAAACTGAACGCCCCGATTATCGTA
>JAVTVY010018919.1:0-70330 GCA_036873755.1 Hanleya hanleyi | reverse complement strand
TCTACTTGTACATGTATATACAGGCCTTGTCTGCAAGATATCTTGACAACTACTGAACGGAATTTCACCACACTTGGATGGAAGCTTCAGTGGGATAGCCCCCCTCATTTGATTATGTTTTGGTGTGTGTGCGTGCATTCGTCCATGTCCGGTGTCTGTCCGTCCGTCCATCTACTTGTACATGTATATACAGGGCTTGTCTGATATCTGGAGAACTACTGGACAGAATTTCACCAAACTTGGATGGAAGCTTCATTGGGATAGCCCCCTCATTTGATTAGGTTTTGGTGTATGTGCGTGCATTCATCCGTGTCCGGTGTGCGTCTGTCCATCCATCTACTTGTACATGTATGTACAGGCCTTGTCTGCAAGATATCTTGAGAACTACTGGACGGAATCTCACTCCCCTTGGATAGAAGCTATAGTGGGATAGCCCCCTCATTTGATTCGGTTTTGGTGTGTGTGCGTGCATTCATCCATGTCCGGTGTCCGTCCGTCCGTCTACTTGTACATGTATGTACAGGCCTTGTCTGCAAGATATCTTGAGAACTACTGGACGGAATCTCACTCCCCTTGGATAGAAGCTATAGTGGGATAGCCCCCTCATTTGATTAGGTTTTGGTGTGTGTGCGTGCATTCGTCCATGTCCGGTGTCCGTCCGTCCGTCTACTTGTACATGTACATGTATATACAGGGCTTGTCTGCAAGATATCTGGAGAACTACTGAACAGAATTTCACCAAACTTGGATGGAAGCTTCATTAGGATAGCCCCCTCATTTGACTAGGTTTTGGTGTGTGTGCCTGCATTCGTCCGGTGTCCGTCCGTCCGTCCATCTGCTTGTACTAGGGAGTTCAGCTCAGGGGCTAAATGATGTACGAATTTAATGAAAAACACAATTTCACTGTCCTGCAACTTTGCGTGAATTTACGTGCTAAACATCCGTAAAATGAATTGTTTTTATCAGACAGTGTCCTACAATAAATATTCTTTAAACTCCTTGTGGTTTTTATTAATTTCTCTTTGCTATTTCATCGTACATGTTAAACATTTCACGTCCAAATTCGGCCAGAGACTGTATCAGCGAAAGACGGAGGTCGCCATATTTATCAAAACAGTCGAAACTCCGACGTTCGTCATCAGGCAGCCAATGGAAAAATGTCTTTCAAACGAACATGGTTTTAAAACGAGAATCTCGTAGATTGTCGTGATATGCGTGGTTTCAAAAATTTCCCACGGGAAGGACTTACCAGATCATTTTTCTTCGTTGGTGGCCGGTCGACGGACGACCATGGAGGCCGCAGCTAGTCTCACGCGTACAGTCGGAAAGATGAATGTATCCTGCGCCTTTTGAGCTTTCCTATGAACCCGATTCCTATCACCTCCCCTTTACTTCACTTCCTGAATTCGTTGGGAGTATGAAAACACATTGGTGGTTTGCCAACCCTGTTCCCGCTGACTCTCAAGGGAGATAATTGAGTAGTAGCTTTTGGCATCAGATTTACGGTCTTCAGTTTTCCAGCTGTATTGACCATATACGTGTTATGATCTTTGAAAAATAATTATAATATCGTTCTCTCAACAGAATATTCTTACAGTTGTTGTGATAATTAATTTCTTCATTATTTATTTAAATTAAGTTACTTATTTTTTCATATGCAAAATCTTCATTTTTCTTATTATTTTTTTTTTTTTAATTTTTTTTTTTAACAAAACTATTTTAATACAGGGAATAGTTGTGTTCAGGTTTTAGATAAAATTGAAAGTTCTTGTATACATTTTGAATAAAACTTTCTAGAGTATTTGAAAAGATAATTACTTTTTTTTTACCATAAACCCCCCCCACCCCCCATCCCCACCCGGCATGGGGCATATACAGTTTTTACCCCTCGGCCAACTTTGGCCTAGGGGTATTGTCGTCATCATGTACGGCTGTCCGTACGTACGTCCGTATGTCCGTCCGTCCGTCCGTTACCGCGATATCTACAGAACCGTTTCATGCATGGCAACCAAACTTGTTACATCTATTTATCTTCACGTAAATCAGAAGCCTATCGAAAATGAGTCATCTCGGACAATATTTTGCAGAGTTATGCCCCTTTTTACAAATAAAAATCCATTTATGATTTGTTATTGTGATAATTTCAGAACTGTTCCATATACAACATCCTAACGTGATACAGTTGTTTCTCTTGACCTGAACTAGATGCCTATCGAAAATGAGTCGTGTCAGAAAGTATTTTGCAGAGTTGTGCCCCTTGTCTAATAAAATCCGTTACCGCGATATCTACAGAACCGTTTCATGCATGGCAACCAAACTTGTTACATCTATTTATCTTCACGTAAATCAGAAGCCTATCGAAAATGAGTCATCTCGGACAATATTTTGCAGAGTTATGCCCCTTTTTACAAATAAAAATCCATTTATGATTTATTGTGATAATTTCACAACCGTTCCATATACAACATCCTAACGTGATACAGTTGTTTCTCTTGACCTGAACTAGATGCCTATCGAAAATGAGTCGTGTCAGAAAGTATTTTGCAGAGTTATGCCCCTTGTCTAATAAAATCCACTAATTCCTATGTTAAGTTTGCATATAATTTCTATATCATGTTTGTATACTATCACATTTATTTATTGATTGGATGACTGATTTATTCTCTTACACAATGCAAAGAATGCTTATAAAATGTTTGAAAATGATGGATGTCAGAAAATATGCCCCTTCTTAACAAAATCCACTAATTCCAATGTTAAGTTTGCATATTATTTCTATATCATTAGTATACTATCACATTTATTTATTGATTGGATGACTGATTTATTGATTTATTTTCTTAGACAATGCAAAGAATGCTTGCAAATCTGTTTTGAAAATGACATACATGTGCCATTTAGTATACATGTACTGTATTTATCTAGCCATGTGTACTGTTGTTTTAGTGAGACATCGATACAGCTCTTTCAATTTATTCCAGAAACAAATTAATTTAAGGGGAGGAAAACTTTTCTTTTTTTTCAAAGAAAGTACACTTACAATACCAGGGGTAAATATTTCTTCCCACAAGCCAATCAATTGGTAGAGACACCCTTACATTATAATAGCTGGGGTTCAGAGCCGAGGGGTTTCGATAGCGCAGCTTCATGTTAATCTAGGTGGCAGCCATCTTGTTTTTTTATGGCAACTTTCATTTCTTCTTCTGATATTTTGCCAGATATCTCAAATATTTCAAATTCGGGTAGCTGAAGACATATGGTGGTGGTCATTTGCTGTTTTGATTCCCCTAAATGTCCATTTGATCTGAATTCAGAATATCTGTAATATGCAAATTTATGCAAATGAGCGGATTATCTTCATTCCGAGAGAAAAATAAATATATTTTTTGGAATCGTCATAAAAAATTGACTTGAAGTGTGTCGTTTTGGTGAAATTATATGAAAAATGGTCAGTATTGTTACATTTTTGTCTCTATTTTGCGATTTTGTCCCCTTTTTCAGTGCCATGGGTCCAATGTAGGAGTATATGGTCAGAGTTCCGAAAGAATGTCCTTTATAGGGATCTTCAAATGGCACGAGCTTCGCCAATACTTGATCGATTTCAATTTCGTAAACTGAGATATATTCCTCTCAGAACTAAATTTGATAAAAACTTGATAGTCTGGATGATAATGTAAAATAAAACTTGAGCTGAACTCCCTACTTGTACATGTATATACAGGCTTTGTCTGCAAGATACCTTGAGAACTATTGGATGGAATTTCACCAAACTTGGATGGAAGCTTCATTGGGATAGCCCCCGCATTTGATCAGGTTTTAGTGTATGTGTGCATGCATTCATCTGTGTCCGATGTCCGTCCAACCGTTCATCTACTTGTACATGTATATACAATGAAAATCGCTTCTTTGTAATTAATATTTTTAGATACGCAGCTTTGTTTAAGATACTTATTGCTACATTCATTTTATAGCACTTTCCCTTAAATTATGTGCCCATTCAAGGCAAGGTGGGAGGTTGGGGGAGACGTATGTTTTTGCCCAAAAAAACAACTAGCATAGGCTTCATGCCGGAGCGGCAACTCAAGGGTCAAAGCGGAACCTCTAGTATAAAGTTGATTGTAATGGGAAGAAGAAAACATATATATGTGATAATCTGGGGATAATGAAGATCGATCTTCGTTATTTTCTTGGAGTTGGAAATGCTTCCGTGTAATGATAAGTGATACACCGTACAGCCTATGCATTCATGCAAGCAAACAAAATGCGGACACTGGCTGATAAATTTTATAAATATCGTACAAAACACATTTATATAGACTCCAGATTCTAGGTAATTAATTTGATCAGAATGTATAATGGAACTGCTCAGTGGAATTTGAAGTCCTGTCTATGGCAATGAATTTAATTTAGCCTGGTTGCACACGGTACCGTAGGCTTCGCTCGGTCACGGCTTCATTAGGTCCATACAAACTGATAACGGTCAGTCTATATTCATTCACACGTATGTCTAATAATAAACAGTTTCCCTTGTCATACTCAATTTCCCGATGAACATTAAATTCTAATTTTTTATTGAACAAACCAGTAAAATTGGCCACGAAGATGGGCTTGCTTCCCTCCAACACTGCCCGCCATGCTGAGCCAAGACTCCAGCTGACGATCGGTCATCTTTATGACGTCATGCATATATAATTTTGTAAACAAAGCCGATGAAAACGGTCGCACTTTTAAGAGCACAATTGCACGCCCTTTTCCATTTGAAATAAGAACTTCTCCTTGTCCGATTTTCCTCATGGATATAGCAAATTAATCATGAAAGAATAGAGAATCAAATTATTTAATAAAAATTTCGCTGCATTAGCACTTTAAGTTATAGGAGATGGAGAAGAGCAGTTCTGAGAAAATGAGAAAATACAATATCTCAATGACCTCAAGGATTCTGTGATATCAGTTAGAATGAACAAAATAGAAAATGGATTAGCTCAGACTGAATAGTAAAAACATTAGACATAGAGCAGTACACAGAAATAAGAATAGCTTTTTGTGATGTGGTCTAACTACAATCATGATGTGGTGTACAGTTAGACTCACCCCCTGGTTGTATTTGCCAGGACCTCCCGGAGAGAGCTTGTATCACTGACATTACTGATCACGGATAACCGATCATCTGAATCATTCCCACCCCCATCTCTTGTCTGACTCTCCTGTGCGGGACCATTTGACTCCAGAGAATCATCGAAGTTTGGCTGTGGGTAGCGCTTTGGGCTAGGAGGCAGCTCTGGGATGGGCCGATGATGAGGGGAGATAACTGGTACTGAATCAACAGCAGTCCTTCTATCAATGCTCCCCCCTGGAATACCAGTTCATCAATAATGTACATATAGACCAACATGAAAGAGGGTGCAAGAAAGTCTTTCCTTCCAGATAATATAGTAAAAACATGGATCTCAATCTCCCAATGCTTTTTTTTGTGGACAATTGGAGAAGAGTTCAATAAGCAAGTATCAGCTCTTCATTTGTTGCACCTTTGTACTGATACACCATAATTCGTTTAGGATTCTGCACAACTGTCATTCTCCCATTGTCAGAGTTTGTAACCTTGTAAAGTGTCGGTGGAACAAACTTAGACAGTCTTCATCGATTCTGAATGACACATGAATCATTTATCTCTATGTAAGAGACATGGAACATGAATCCTATAAAAGAATGAACATGTTTTATGTTCATGATGTCGACTATTAGAAAGAAGCACACGTTAGAACATCAGGTTTGAATGTGATAATTTGAGCCCATACAGCCACTCAGTGATAATGAAAGATGTTGACTGACTAAGAGCCATGCAGACAAAAATTGTGTCTCAACTTTTTCACCCCAATGCAATCAGAGTGTACGGTAATTCCCCTAATAATTCAATCACAGGAATTCAATTTTCAACTCTGTTATTCAAACACAGAGAAAAGGTAACATTCTCATTCTTCATTCAAATTGAAGAAAAATCATATAATGACAAAATGTAATGCTTTGCATCTGATACCGTCAAGAATATTTCCAGATATAAGCCATTTTTGCTGCACTTCCGGTGATCGAATTATTAGGGGAAAAATCGACCATAGAGGTCCATGTCCCCCACTAGCAGCACCAGTTATGGTGGTCCACCATAACTGGTGCAGCTGGCGGCGGACATGGACCTCTATGGTCGATTTTTTTGGTCGATGATCATTGATGAAGAGTATGATTTGAAAATGGAGATATCGCTGATGAGCTTAACATAATCTAATACAGCGGATGGCACCCATATTGGATTATGCACATCCATAAAACATAATATCAACTGTCCTCTCACCAATGTCCATGCACTCCCCAAGTTTGAAGTAGATTGGTTGAATCGTTCTAGA
The DNA here is from genome assembly GCA_036873755.1 of Hanleya hanleyi. NCBI lineage: Eukaryota > Metazoa > Mollusca > Polyplacophora > Lepidopleurida > Hanleyidae > Hanleya > Hanleya hanleyi. Next base: position 63,935 of record JAVTVY010018919.1, on the reverse strand, counting down.
GTTATTTTCTAGACAAGATCTAAATGCTGAAAATCTAAGATGACTGATGGTGGCCATCTTGGATTACCCAGGTAACTGAAAAGCAATGACAACTGTCCTCTCACCGATGTCAAGCCAAATTGCAAGTTTGAAGTCGATCAGTTGAATTATTCTTGAGTTGTTGTCCAGACAAGATGCAACTGCTTAAAATGCAACATAATCCAATATCGCTGGTAGATGGCAGCCAAATTGGATTATGCTCGTTCATGAAACACAATTCTAACCGGGATCTCACCAAGGTCAAGGGACTCCCCAAGTTTGAAGTAGATCAGTTGAATCGTACTCCAGCTATTGTCCGGACAAGATCAAACTGCTTAAAATCCAATGAAATCCAGTATGGTTGATGGTAGCCATATTGGATTAAGCACGTCCTTGAAACCCTCCTCTCAACAATGTCAAGGCACTCCGCAGGTATGAAGTAGATCGGTTGAATCGTTCTCGAGTTATTGTCCGGACAAGATTCAACTGCTTATAATCCAATATGGCTGACGGCGGCCATATTAGATTATGCACATTGCTGAAAAACAATCCCAACCGTCCTCTCACCAATGTCAAGGCACACCCCTAGTTTGAAGTTGATCGGTTAAATCGTTCACGAGTTATTGTCCGGACAAGAAAATCTAAGATCCAACTGCTCATAATCCAATATGGCTGACGGCGGCCATATTGGATTATGCACATTGCTGAAAAACAATGCCAACCGTCCTCTCACCGATGTCAAGGCACTCCCCAAGTTTGAAGTAGATCAGTTGAATCGTACTCCAGTTATTGTCCGGACAAGATCAAACTGCTTAAAATCCAATGAAATCCAGTATGGCTGATGGTGGCCATCTTGGATTAAGCACGTCCCTTGAAAAACAATCCTAATCCTCCTCTCAACAATGTCAAGGCACTCCCCAGGTATGAAGTAGATCGGTTGAATCGTTCTCGAGGTATTGTCCGGACAAGATCCAACTGCTTATAATCCAATATGGCTGATGGCGGCCATATTAGATTACGCACATTGCTGAAAAACAATCCCAACCGTCCTCTCACCAATGTCAAGGCACACCCCAAGTTTGAAGTTGATTGGTTAAATCGTTCATGAGTTATTGTCCGGACAAGAAAATCTAAGATCCAACTGCTTATAATCCAATATGGCTGACGGCGGCCATATTGGATTATGCACATTGCTGAAAAACAATCCCAACCGTCCTCTCACCAATGTCAAGGCATACCCCAAGTTTGAAGTTGATCAGTTAAATCGTTCACGAGTTATTGTCCGGACAAGAAAATCTTACGAAATTACGGACACCGGTGTTTCTAAGTCCCCCCCCCCCCCCCCCCACTACTAAGCGGGGGACAATTACCGTATATCAGATAATAGGATATATATACACAGCCTGATGCTGTGAGAATGCTGATTGTAGGTCGGTATGGATATGGGAAAAAGAATTAGTCCATTCCCACAAAATGAATGCACTGAGTGTTAAGCAACTATGTTCACAGTCACCATAGCCAATAAAAGTCCACACTCGAGGCTTGAGTCACTCACCTGCCACTGTTTTTTCCCTAACGACATAAGGAGATTTGTGTGGGTGAAGTGGGTGTGGTCTGACAGGCGAGTCATCCAGGATATTAACAGTGGGGACGTCATCCACTGCTACTCGACACGCCTGGGACACATTACCCGTGTCTCTACAAAGAGACACACACATTTCATCAAATAATATTTAACACCAAAATCATCATATTTTACTGACACAGGTATGAGGTATCACTTCAAAATGACATTGAAACACTGGGTGTATGTAAAAGGACAAATTTCCACAAATATATATTTGAACAACCAGCACTGTCTAGTGATTTACCTGAGAGAAGTTCCCACAACAGCTGGTGAGTGACAGATCACCTAATAACAGGAGATTGTTCATAACCCACTATAATATCCACCTCAGAACTGTTTACTGATTTACCCGAGAGAAGTTCCCACAACCACTGGTGAGTGACAGATCACCTAATAACAGGAGATTGTTCATAACCCACTATAATATCCACCTCAGAACTGTCTATTGATTTACCTGAGAGATGTTCGCATGACAGCTGGTGAGTGCCAGATCACCTTAACAGGAGATTGTTCATACCCCACTACAATATCCATCTCACCTGAGAGAAGTTCCCACGACAGCTGGTGAGTGAGAGATCACTTTAACAGGGGCTGTTCATACCCCAGTACAATATCCACCTCAGAACTATCTATTGATTCACCTGAGAGAAGTTTCCATGACATCTGGTGAGTGACAGGTCACCTTAACAGGAGATTGTTCATACCCCACTACAATATCCACCTCAGAACTATCTATTGATTTACCTGAGAGAAGTTCCCACGACAGCTGGTGAGTGAGAAATCACTTGAACAGAGGCTGTTCATACCCCGCTACAATATCCACCTCAGAACTGTCTATTGATTTATCTGAGAGATGTTCCGACAACAGCTGGTGAGTGACAGATCACTTTAACAGGGGACTGTTCATACAGCACTACAATATCCACCCCAGAACTGTCTATTGATTTCCTGAGAGATGTTCCCACGACAGCTGGTGAGTGACAGATCACTTTAACCTTTTCACTGTTGATGACGTGCAGTGCACGTCACTGCTTTATCTCCTCATTGTGTTCATGACGTGCAGTGTACGTCCAAGTTCGCAGTCGTTCTGTGACAGTGACGTTACGTCGGCGGGCGTAATTCTATGCATTGACAGACACGCTGATGAAACAGAAGGTAATTTCGTCGTTACTGGCGCATCCGCAAATGGCATTTCCTATTATTTTGACTTCAAAGCATGGACGACACGTCTAAGTGTACAGTATTCTTGTAAAGGCCGCGACATGGCAGGAGAACCCAGGTTAAACAGTGAAAGGGTTAATAGGGGACTGTTCATACCCCACTACAATACCCACCTCAGAACTGTCTATTGATTTACCTGAGAGAAGTTCCCACGACAGCTGGTGAGTGACAGATCACTTTAACAGGTGATTGTTCATACAACACTATAATATCCACCTCAGAACTATCTATTGGTTTACCTGAGAGATGCTCCTATGACAGCTGGTGAGTGACAGATCACCTTAACAGGAGATTGTTCATACCTCACTACAATATCCACCTCAGAACTATATATTGATTCACCTGAGAGAAGTTTCCATGACATCTGGTGAGTGACAGGTCACCTTAACAGGAGATTGTTCATACCCCACTACAATATCCACCTCAGAACTATCTATTGATTTACCGGAGAGAAGTTCCCACGACAGCTGGTGAGTGAGAAATCACTTGAACAGGGGCTGTTCATACCCCGCTACAATATCCACCTCAGAACTGTCTATTGATTTATCTGAGAGATGTTCCAACGACAGCTGGTGAGTGACAGATCACTTGAACAGGGGACTGTTCATACAGCACTACAATATCCACCCCAGAACTGTCTATTGATTTCCTGAGAGATGTTCCCACGACAGCTGGTGAGTGACAGATCACTTTAATAGGGGACTGTTCATACAACACTACAATATCCACCTCAGAACTGTCTATTGATTTACCGGAGAGAAGTTCCCACGACAGCTGGTGAGTGACAGATCACCTTAACAGGAGATTGTTCATACCTCACTACAATATCCACCTCAGAACTATCTATTGATTCACCTGAGAGAAGTTTCCATGACATCTGGTGAGTGACAGGTCACCTTAACAGGAGATTGTTCATACCCCACTACAATATCCACCTCAGAACTATCTATTGATTTACCTGAGAGAAGTTCCCACGACAGCTGGTGAGTGAGAAATCACTTGAACAGGGGCTGTTCATACCCCGCTACAATATCCACCTCAGAACTGTCTATTGATTTATCTGAGAGATGTTCCAACGACAGCTGGTGAGTGACAGATCACTTGAACAGGGGACTGTTCATACAGCACTACAATATCCACCCCAGAACTGTCTATTGATTTCCTGAGAGATGTTCCCACGACAGCTGGTGAGTGACAGATCACTTTAATAGGGGACTGTTCATACAACACTACAATATCCACCTCAGAACTGTCTATTGATTTACCGGAGAGAAGTTCCCACGACAGCTGGTGAGTGACAGATCACCTTAACAGGAGATTGTTCATAACCCACTACAATATCCACCTCAGAACTGTCTATTGATTTACCTGAGAGAAGTTCCCATGACAGCTGGTGAGTGACAGATCACCTTAACAGGAGATTGTTCATAACCCACTACAATATCCACTTTAGAGCGGTCTATTGATTTACCTGAGAGAAGTTCCCACGACAGCTGGTGAGTGACAGATCACCTTAACAGGAGATTGTTCATAAGGCCAATGATAATTAATAGTCTGCTTCTCATGACCTAGTGGATCAAAAAACTAGATGCTACTTGCGTTAATTATTAATTATTGATTATTAAGAACAAAACCATTTCAACTCAAAGGTCAATTATTTTATTCTCATTCGAAACCCAAAATTAAGGCCATATTTCGGAGACAATTGATTGGGGGATATTGAAACTTCACACAGGAGATAAACTAAAAAGTACCATTTTTATTCCAATGTATCAGGAAAATCCTTCCAGTAGTTCACAACAAATCACGAAAACAAGAATTAGATGGGAGATTTGTAGGTTATTTTTTGACGTCAGCCTGCATGTTATAACATTTGCAGATCAACATCATCGTAGCCCCAAAATAACATGGTAGGTATTGGTGATTTTCGTCAATTCCCAACAGATTTTAATGGAATATGGGGTAAAAATCAGTATTTTTTAGTTTATATACTGTGTGAAGATTTGATGCTGTACGATAAATTGTCTCCGAAATATCGCCGAAAACGTCTCGGAATATATTATCTGGGACAGAGAGTAATACTTTCGTTTTCACACCTTTCGAGATAAGTTTTACAAACATCGTCCAGGCTCGCATTCTCGGGAAACATTTTTATCGTAGGGGTCACCAGAATCTTTGATCTTTTCGTTTCGATTATACTGCATGTACAGATAACCATTATTGTGATAACGTTAAATCGACGAATAGACGTGAAATATGACATTTCATGCAGCCGCTCATGCCATGTGCCGCTCACATTCCTCCGTCAAAATGGCGGTCACTGTTTACTCGAAGCAACCCGGAACCATGAACCCGCTACTGAGCTATCTGATCGATGTGTCTACAAAGGTTGGCTGGCTTATGGTATTAAACATTCCAGGACATGCGAATAGGGTTGGAGCAGAGGTACTGTAGGCCCCTATATAGCATATAACATCGGCAAAGATTATCTGCGACGGAGAGGAAACCCACACTCAAGGGAGTTAACTTTGCAACTGCATCTGGTTTTTCTCTCGGCAAGGGAGACAATTTCGTAACGGATTTTTTTTTATAGATGGAGTAAATAATGACAAACAATGCGCAATTATTGTCCATAATTTTCATAGTGCGGGCCGATTTTCCTAATGCGGGCGGGTCATGAGAAGCAGCCAATTAATTAACAGAGGCCTAACCCACTATAATATCCACCTCAGAACTGTCTATTGATTTACCTGAGAGAAGTTCCCATGACAGCTGGTGAGTGACAGATCACCTTAACAGGAGATTGTTCATAACCCACTACAATATCCACTTTAGAGCGGTCTATTGATTTACCTGAGAGAAGTTCCCACGACAGCTGGTGAGTGACAGATCACCTTAACAGGAGATTGTTCATAAGGCCAATGATAATTAATAGTCTGCTTCTCATGACCTAGTGGATCAAAAAACTAGATGCTACTTGCGTTAATTATTAATTATTGATTATTAAGAACAAAACCATTTCAACTCAAAGGTCAATTATTTTATTCTCATTCGAAACCCAAAATTAAGGCCATATTTCGGAGACAATTGATTGGGGGATATTGAAACTTCACACAGGAGATAAACTAAAAAGTACCATTTTTATTCCAATGTATCAGGAAAATCCTTCCAGTAGTTCACAACAAATCACGAAAACAAGAATTAGATGGGAGATTTGTAGGTTATTTTTTGACGTCAGCCTGCATGTTATAACATTTGTAGATCAACATCATCGTAGCCCCAAAATAACATGGTAGGTATTGGTGATTTTCGTCAATTCCCAACAGATTTTAATGGAATATGGGGTAAAAATCAGTATTTTTTAGTTTATATACTGTGTGAAGATTTGATGCTGTACGATAAATTGTCTCCGAAATATCGCCGAAAACGTCTCGGAATATATTATCTGGGACAGAGAGTAACTTTCGTTTTCACACCTTTCGAGATAAGTTTTACAAACATCGTCCAGGCTCGCATTCTCGGGAAACATTTTTATCGTAGGGGTCACCAGAATCTTTGATCTTTTCGTTTCGATTATACTGCATGTACAGATAACCATTATTGTGATAACGTTAAATCGACGAATAGACGTGAAATATGACATTTCATGCAGCCGCTCATGCCATGTGCCGCTCACATTCCTCCGTCAAAATGGCGGTCACTGTTTACTCGAAGCAACCCGGAACCATGAACCCGCTACTGAGCTATCTGATCGATGTGTCTACAAAGGTTGGCTGGCTTATGGTATTAAACATTCCAGGACATGCGAATAGGGTTGGAGCAGAGGTACTGTAGGCCCCTATATAGCATATAACATCGGCAAAGATTATCTGCGACGGAGAGGAAACCCACACTCAAGGGAGTTAACTTTGCAACTGCATCTGGTTTTTCTCTCGGCAAGGGAGACAATTTCGTAACGGATTTTTTTTTATAGATGGAGTAAATAATGACAAACAATGCGCAATTATTGTCCATAATTTTCATAGTGCGGGCCGATTTTTCTAATGCGGGCGGGTCATGAGAAGCAGCCAATTAATTAACAGAGGCCTAACCCACTATAATATCCACCTCAGAACTGTCTATTGATTTAGCTGAGAGAAGTTCCCACGACAGCTGGTGAGTGACAGATCACCTTAACAGGAGATTGTTCATACCCCACTACAATACCCACCTCAGAACTGTCTATTGATTTACCTGAGAGAAGTTCCCATGACAGCTGGTGAGTGACAGATCACCTTAACAGGAGATTGTTCATAACCCACTACAATATCCACTTTAGAGCGGTCTATTGATTTACCGGAGAGAAGTTCCCACGACAGCTGGTGAGTGACAGATCACCTTAACAGGAGATTGTTCATAACCCACTATAATATCCACCTCAGAACTGTCTATTGATTTACCTGAGAGAAGTTCCCATGACAGCTGGTGAGTGACAGATCACCTTAACAGGAGATTGTTCATAACCCACTATAATATCCACCTCAGAACTGTCTATTGATTTACCTGAGAGAAGTTCCCACGACAGCTGGTGAGTGACAGATCACCTTAACAGGAGATTGTTCATAACCCACTATAATATCCACCTCAGAACTGTCTATTGATTTACTTGAGAGAAGTTCCCATGACAGCTGGTGAGTGACAGATCACCTTAACAGGAGATTGTTCAAAACCCACTAATATCCACCTCAGAACTGTCTATTGATTTACCTGAGAGAAGTTCCCATGACAGCTGGTGAGTGACAGATCACCTTAACAGGAGATTGTTCATAACCCACTATAATATCCACCTCAGAACTGTCTATTGATTTACCTGAGAGAAGTTCCCACGACAGCTGGTGAGTGACAGATCACCTTAAAGGCTATACCAAATGACTCTATACTACTTTGCATTAAAACATACCCAGTAGTGTTCCAAACAACAAATTAGTATTTTTTTCTCGAATAATGTCGTCGAAGTGGGTTTTAGGACACGAATAGCACACATGTGGGGGAAAACGTATTGGAGCCGTGACCTCAGGTGCATGACGTCACAACCTGATTACGATTGCGCCCTAAACGTCATAGTCTCTGACGTCGGGCGTTGTTACGAAAGATTCACCCAACTGTGGGAGTTCTAGGGTGATGTCGCTGACATTTTGACGTCACAACAGGCATTTGAGGTAGATCGTAATCAGGTTGTGACGTCACAGGTCAAGCGACCACAGCTTTCGCCGTTTTGAAAGCGGCATGAAATCGTCGCACTTTACTGCTGCTATTTCCAACCTTGGGCAGTTTGAAAACATACAAAAATGTAAAACAAGTCTATATAATCACCTCTACAACAATTTAGCACAAATACGAAGCTGCGCATCTGAAAACCCCTCGGCTCTGGGCGCCAGCCATTCATAATGTATTCAATTTGAAGCAAGACTTTAGGAACACCAAGCAGTCAAGTGACAAATATACAGATTATGAAAAATTTTGCCATTAGAAATGGCCTCGAACATTTCCGTCCAATCAGAGAAACCGGTATTTATTACATAATTCTGTTGATGCATCGATGATGTATACCAAATTTTACATGGAGCATTTGAAAATTATCAGAGATAGAGATCATTAATGATTTCGCATAAATTAAAGATGGCCGCCCATCTTTCCCACCACTCAGAGAAACAGAGAAACTGATGTGGTTATTCATTGCAAGTCTCTTGATACATGGATGCTGTATACCAAGTTTCATATAGAACACTGAAATGGTATCAAAGATATACATCATTAAAGATTTTGCATAAATTAAAGATGGCCACCAAGGTTTCCGCCCAATCAGAAATGCCAGAACTGTCTATTGATACATCGATGATGTATACCAAATTTTACATCGAGCACTCGAACGGTATCAGAGATAGAGATCATTAATGATTTCGCATAAATTAAAGATGGCCGCCCATCCTTCCCGCCACTCAGAGGAACTGATGTGGTTATTCATTGCAAGTCTCTTGATACATCGATGCTGTATACCAAGTTTCATATAGAACACTGAAATGGTATCAAAGATATACATCATTAAAGGTTTTACATAAATTAAAGATGGCCACCAAGGTTTCCGCCCAATCAGAAATGCCAGAACTGTCATTTATCGTAAGTCTATTGATGCATCGATGATATATACCAAATTTTACATCGAGCACTCGAACGGTATCAGAGATAGAGATCATTCATGATTTTGCATAAATTAAAGATGGCCGCCCATCCTTCCGGCCACTCAGAGGAACTGATGTGGTTATACATTGCAGGTCTCTTGATACATCGATGCTGTATACCAAGTTTCGTATAGAACACTTGAATGGTATCAGAGATATATATCATTAAAGATTTTGCATAAATTAAAGATGGCCGCCAAGGTTTTCACCGAATCAGGGAAACTGGTTTGGTCATTCCTTTGAAGTTTCTTGATGCATCGATGATCTATACCAAGTTTCACACTGAACAGAGAAATGGTACCTAAGATACACAAGATTAATGATTTCGCATAAATTAAATATGGCCGCCAAAGTTTCCAACCAATCAGGTCCAGATTCAATAGGGTTCTGGGTCATGAGCATATGGATGTGCAGTGCAAGTTTGGGGTGCCTAGGGTAAGTCGTTCTAAAGATATCTTGGTAACAAGAAAGCTGTGATGGTTTCGCATAAATTAAAGATGGCCGCCAAAGTTTCCAACCAATCAGGTCCAGATTCAATAGGGTTCTGGGTCACGAGCATACGGATGTGCACTGCAAGTTTGGTGTGCCTAGGGTAAGTCGTTCTAAAGATATCTTGGTAACGAGAAAGGGGTGAACGGGCAGACGGACGGACGGACAGACGGACAGACGTACATGACGACGACAATACCCTTCGGCCAAATTTTGGCCGAGGGGTAAAAAGTAGCAGATTTTGAGACCATTTTGTATAACCTTTAACAGGAGATTGTTCATAACCCACTATAATATCCACCTCAGAACTGTCTATTGATTTACCGGAGAGATGTTCCCACGATAGCTGGTGAGTGACAGATCACCTTAACAGGAGATTGTTCATAACCTACTATAATATCCACCTCAGAACTGTCTATTGATTTACCTGAGAGAAGTTCCCATGACAGCTGGTGAGTGACAGATCACCTTAACAGGAGATTGTTCATAACCCACTATAATATCCACCTCAGAACTGTCTATTGATTTACCTGAGAGAAGTTCCCACGACAGCTGGTGAGTGACAGATCACCTTAACAGGAGATTGTTCATAACCCACTATAATATCCACCTCAGAACTGTCTATTGATTTACCTGAGAGAAGTTCCCACGACAGCTGGTGAGTGACAGATCACCTTAACAGGAGATTGTTCATAACCCACTACAATATCCACTTTAGAGCGGTCTACTGATTTACCTGAGAGATGTTCCCACGATAGCTGGTGAGTGACAGATCACTTTAACAGGAGATTGTTCATAACCCACTACAATATCCACCTCTGACTTGTTAGGGTCTGTCGCTTTGTGGGAGGCATCAACCACTATCACGTCAGGTGGGTCAGGATTGTATGCCAGATGTCGTACTGGAGTCTGAAAATAAAATGATGTATCAAGCATTTAATCATGACAATATACCTCATCATCATCAGCATTGAAATGCTTTGTCTTTCCCATGTCCTTAAAGTTAAACAACACTAGCCCTAATCAATGGGTAACAGAATAATTGCCCAGTTATAATTTGGATATCATGTTCTGAAATGGTACCCATCTCCATGTATATTTAGACTTGCACAGTATCAAATGAGCATACTATTCCACTGGTCTCTGTATCCTGTTGGTGAGGGTGTGTGTGAATTCTCAAGAGCATGCATCACATGAATTTGACTTAAGACAAATGGGTTTTCATGTTCCATATGCAGTGCATTTCATATTCATGTGTGGTAACTGTGGGGCCTAAATTGAAAAGTTATTTGTTTGGGGTAACAGATCCTGGTCAGTGAGATTGGGTCCAACTAGCAAAAATTTACAAATCAATTATTCTCCATAGTTAATGAAACATGAGGCAGCACCTAAAAGGTGCAACAACCCCTCAGCCAGACAGTTTTAGTCAGTGTATATTGGTACACAATGAATGAAAAATGCATATGTAAAAGCCTGAATGATTTGGTTGAATGCAGAAGATGCTTTAGCAGTGGCTTGTAAAAGATTACAATATGATAAATTCAGTGTGGGATGTTGGATGCATTGAAGGATTATAATAAATATTTTGACATAGCGTGTGCGAAAAATATGGCGGAAGAACAGAAATATTCTGAACAAAAACAAAAGGCTTCAAGCCATTTTGGCTTTGAACCCTAATAATAATCTAAACAATAATAAAAGTCTTTGATAGCAATAACTGTACGAGTCCCTGTGTACCTGTTGATTGTCTGTCTCTTTCCATCTGTGATCAAGCAGAGGATGAGGATGACAATCCGAACAGCCTTGTGATATGAATAATATGTTTCATGGACATCAAATTGTATATCTGTGAGTCTGAAATTGGTGAAAATCTGGTCAATGGTTGTCCTAAGATCTGTGGTTGGGGTGGGGATTAAGGGAAAGAGCCCATGCTCTTGGAAGAAGTTGTTTATCTTGGTTGTTTCAGCCGAGTCGACAGCAAAGTCATTGTTGAAGTCTCCAAGTATGACAACATTAGTCGCTGAACAGTGGCTCCTTAGTGATGTAGAAAGTCCGCCCAATCAGAGAAACCACTTCTGTCATTCATCGTAAGTTTCTTGATGCACTGATGATGTATATCAAATTTTACATCGAGCACTTGAACGGTATCAAGAGATCATTAATGATTTTGCATAAATTAAAGATGGCCGCCTATCCTTCCGGTCATTTAGAGGAACTGATCTTCATTGCGAGTGTCTTGATACATCGATGCTGTATACATGTACCAAGTTTCATATAGAACACTTAAATGGTATCCGAGATATATATCGTTAAAGATTTTGCATAAATTAAAGATGGCCACCAAGATTTCCACCCAATCAGAGAAACCAGTTCTGTCATCATAAGTATCTTGCTGCATCGATGATGTTTACCAAATTTTATATCGAGCACTTAAACGGTATCAGATATAGAGATCATTAATGATTTTGCATAAATTAAAAATGGCCGGCCATCCTTCCCGCCTCTCAGAAGAATTGATGTGATTATTCAGTGCAAGTCAAGTCTCTTGATACATCGATGCTGTATACCAAGTTTCGTATAGAACACTTCAATGGTATCAAAGAAATACATCATTAAAGATTCTGCATAAATTAAAGATGGCCACCAAGGCTTTCACCTAATCAGGAAAACTGGTTCAGTCATTCCTTCAAAGTTTCTTGATGTATCGATAATCTCTACAAAGTTTCACACTGAACAGCAAAATGGTTTCCGAGATACACAAGATTCATGGTTTCGCATAAATTAAAGATGGCCGCCAAAGTTTCCACCCAATCGGGTCCAGATTCAATAGGGTTCTGGGTAATGAGCATATGGATGTGCACGACAAGTTTGGTGTGCCTAGGGTAAGTCGTTCTAAAGAAAGCTTGGTGACAAGAAGTTTCGTATAGAACACTTCAATGGTATCAAAGAAATACATCATTAAAGATTCTGCATAAATTAAAGATGGCCACCAAGGCTTTCACCTAATCAGGAAACTGGCTTGGTCATTCCTTCAAAGTTTCTTGATGTATCGATAATCTCTACAAAGTTTCACACTGAACAGCAAAATGGTTTCCGAGATACACAAGATTCATGGTTTCGCATAAATTAAAGATGGCCACCAAAGTTTCCACCCAATCGGGTCCAGATTCAATAAGGTTCTGGGTCATGAGCATATGGATGTGCATGGCAAGTTTGGTGTGCCTAGGGTAAGTCGTTCTAAAAAAAGCTTGGTAACGAGAAAGCTGTGATGGTTTCGCATAAATTAAAGATGGCCGCCAAAGTTTCGAACCAATCGGGTCCAGATTCAATAGGCTTGTGGTTGACCACCCAACAATTCTGTATACCAAATTTGAAGTCTCTAGATGCAACGGTTCGGTTTCTAGATCGATCACAAGAATTGTTGACGACCGGATGACCGGACTACCGGACGAACGACCGGACGACCGGACGTACATGCCAAGGACAAGACCCCGCAGCCTAACAGGCTGAGGGGTAAAAAGGGGTACTGCTTTTGATATGATACATGTAGCTGAACATATATGCACTATAATATATACTCAGCAGAATTTTTTAAGTTTGAAGCCGCGGGGATATTATTGGGTCGGTTGGGTTACTCCAAACAAACACTTTTAGGCCTGGTTTTTATCAAGGTATTTGACACATAAAAATATTCCATAGCATCAGCCACATGGGTAAAAGTCTTGTACGTGACACATGTGCATCACATTAGTTTGCGAATGTGTTACCAAGGACATGTGTCACATAGAACATGTTACATGTGTAATGTATGTGAACTAACATATGATTCCCATACATTGCAGCATTGCTTCTGTACATGTATAAGTCTGGCTGGTATACTTACTCTCCTGTGTCTAACACTGCCATCCTGCTCACTGTCTGACAGGTCTAAGGTGTGAATAGGACGTGACACGGACGGTGATCGAATCTCAATCTTCTGAGGTGTTGCTCTGGAAAACAAAAATATATACAGTACTTCAGACAAACATAATACTTGTACCATACTGAATAATGAATATGTCATCAAGGTTATTACTTGCTGGATGCACAAAATTGATCATTAGGATCATCTTTCTTACAGATAACACTTTCCAGTATTATCTTTCTATAAATTCACAATGAATCTGGGTTTTTCAGCATTTCCTTGATCAACACTAACATGACTAAGGTTTTATGTGCCACTTTTTGAGAATAGTTCCGACTAGGAACAATCAATGTATAATTTTGGCATGCATGTAAATGTCCTACCAACATAATCAGGAAGTTGGATATTTTTTACCTGCGAGGAGTTACAGAAGAATCAGGTCCTCGTCTATCTGATGTCTCATTGGCTCTTGCATGTAGTTTTGCCCGTGGGGTTGCCACTTTCTCTCCAGGGGTTGCGGAAGTGTGACTCACGGTTATCCTAGAATGTGGGTCCTGTGAAACTGTCCGCGATAGTTCATAACATAGGTCAAATACACACAGAGGTCAACGAACAAGTCGTCATGATAACGGTTCCTATTCTGATCAACTTCATCACCCTCAATACTGAACAGGGTGATCATTAGTAATCCACTGCCCAATTAGAAAAATCCACCTCAGTAAAAAAAACTTCTGGTATCTGACTAACTCATATTTAACACCAAGTTTAAAAACATTTTTACCTTGGCAGTTGCGGAATGCAATGGCTAATAGTGATGGCTGGAGCCCTGTGATCGATTTATTAGAGAAATTATCATATTATAGCATTGACCATATCAACTGGTAGGACTAAATGTGATCTGGGACCATAGTGAGGAATATTTTCCTTTCAAATGTTGAGGTATGAAATCCTTAAATTTTGATTAAGTTTGCAAAAAAATGTCTTTTGTTTCATGTCAAGGTTCAGAGCAGGCTTCCATCAGAAAAATACTAATCAACACTTTTTGGCAATGTTTGTGGCAAAATTTTCACCAAATTATTTTCAAGCAATCTTAATATATTAATATCCTATCAATGCTCCCCAATCGTATATGTCACTATGTAGGAACTTTACTTCAATTGAATTTGGTGTTCAAAGTGCCCAGGTCATGAATATTTAATAGCCTGATGACAACATGGCACATTTGGACTACTTTACCTTCATTCGGGGAGGGGGAACAGAATTATCTTCTCCGTTTATCCAAAGGTGAGCCAAGGACCAGTCTATATATCTACATGTACCCTGCATAATGACGCCACACAGACTTGAGCTTGGCAACATCAGAAGATACCCTTACAACATGACGTCTGATTAGGCTGGGCCAACCAAAAAACTCCCAACAGTACTAATGGCCCCTTCAAAGCACTACCGGTCATGCCGGTATGAAGAGTTCTTAGGATTGGTTGGATATCCAAATGAGGGAGCAAATAGGATTCAATTTTAATTAGATTTTTTTTGGCACGTGACATGTCGGCACAAAGTGAAAGAGGGTGACCTTTCGGCACGTAACATTTCAGCACATGACATTTCGACACTTATTTTCAGACGAAATTACACTAAAGATAAACATATATGTTTAACATATAAACAGACCATTTTAAGGGTTACGAAGTTGTAGATTCTTTGACTGCAGTTAACTGCAACATTTGAGCAACTTTTTTCATATGTGCATGGTTGATTAACGGGGTATTTGGGCCATTTTCATGAAAATGTACAAATAACAGTAAAGACAAATCTAAAATTTAATTTGTGCAGTGTGGCTACCAAAATAGAATTATTCAAGACTTTGTAGGCCACAAAGAATGTTTTCCTGTCAACCAAGCTAGAGTCACTGTACTTAACCCCCCAAAATGGTTAGAAAGTTTTTACCCATTGCAGCCCATGTTACTGTCAGGTGATGGAGAAGACAGAACGGAAAAGAGTAGACATATTTGTAACGGTAAAGAAATTGAATTCAAGACCATTTTCTTCTAACCAATCCATTTTATTTTCTTAATGCAAATCAAGCTGCCTTTTGCTAAATATTCTTTTGCTGTTTTTCAAGTTTGAAAAAAATTTATAATGAGAACTTCAATTTCCTCAATAACTGTGTTAGTTGGCAAAGAATTTTTTTTCCTTGCCATTATTCCTGTCTTTACCGTTATGGCATTTTATAATGGTAAAGACAAGTTTGAATAACGGTAAAGACACTGACAGATAATGTCAGCATGAGGTTGAACTGGATTTGTGTGTCTTTCATGGTGATTTTTTCTTGGTATACACTTTTAGATTTCTTGTGCTTTGTTTGGTAACAATCATAAACAACTGAACTGACATACCTCATTAACAGTAAAGAGAGACAATAAGTGCGACACACTTTTTTCCAGATTTGTTCTAAACATGTGCTCTGTTGCCACAAGGCTGGAGGGAAAATACTATAGCTGCCCACACCCTGGTACTTTTAACAATGGCAGTGGTGCCCTCTGTATGACATTTCTTGTGCTAGATTTCTTCAAAAAACTTTCCTGATAACAGTAAAAACACTTGAAAAATCCAATCTTTTTGTAATATTTTTCACGTCACAATATGTGGAATGAACAAGACTTTATGTTCTCATATATTTTACATAATGTTAAATCCAACAGAAAGATTCTTTTTATTAAATACTGTGTTGTTTAAAAATTATTAATCTTCAACATGCATTTGCAACAATAACGGTAAAGATAAATTCATTTTCAGATTTGAAAATTTAATCTTTTAAGGAAGTTATCTTTGCCAAAATAGACATTTTACAATAGAGAAAAACTATAAAATGTTTAATCATCTGGCATTTCCAGCAAATCTCTGTCTGTAAAATATAAAATGAACACAATGTCAAAAACAATTGTCTTTACCATTATTTGTACATTTTCATGAAAATGGCCCATTTACTGATTGATTAATGAGATTTACTAGTAATAGAATATTTACAAAGTATCTAAAAGACAATTACACATTATCTACATGTACCTGAAGATTTGTGATTTTGCTTTTTACTTTGTGACAACATGTCTTTCTAAACCAGATGCATATGTTAAAAGAGTTGCCAAAATGTTGTGGATAATTGCTGTCAATGAAGCGACAACATGGTAACCCTTAAAATGGTTTGTTTATATCTTAAACATATGTTAACATGAAGCTGCGCTATCGAAACCCCTCGGCTCTGAACCCCAGCTATTATAATGTAAGGGTGTCTCTACCAATTGATTGGCTTGTGGGAAGAAATATTTACCTCTGGTATTGTAAGTGTACTTTCTTTGAAAAAAAAAAAAAATTTCTTCCCCTTAAATTAGTTTGTTTCTGGAATAAATTGAAAGAGCTGTATCGATGTCTCATCAAAACAACAGTACACATGGCTAGATAAATACAGTACATGTATACTAAATGGCACATGTGTGTCATTTTCAAAACAGATTTGCAAGCATTCTTCGCATTGTCTAAGAGAATAAATCAGTCATCCAATCAATAAATAAATGTGATAGTATACTAACATGATATAGAAATAATATGCAAACTTAACATAGGAATTAGTGGATTTTGTTAGACAAGGGGCATAACTCTGCAAAATACTTTCTGACAAGACTCATTTTCGATAGGCATCTAGTGTCATTTTCAAAACAGATTTGCAGGCATTCTTCGCATTGTGTAAGAGAATAAATCAATAAATCAGTCATCCAATCAATAAATAAATGTGATAGTATACAAACATGATATAAAAATTATATGCAAACTTAACATAGGAATTAGTGGATTTTATTAGACAAGGGGCATAACTCTGCAAAATACTTTCTGACATGACTCATTTTCGATAGGCATCTAGTTCAGGTCAAGAGAAACAACTGTATCACGTTAGGATGTTGTATATGGAACGGTTCTGAAATTATCACAATAACAAATCATAAATGGATTTTTATTTGTAAAAAGGGGCATAACTCTGCAAAATATTGTCCGAGATGACTCATTTTCGATAGGCTTCTGATTTACGTGCAGATAAATAGATGTAACAAGTTTGGTTGCCATGCATGAAACGGTTCTGTAGATATCGCGGTAACGGATGGACGGACAGCCGTACATGATGACGACAATACCCCTAGGCCAAAGTTGGCCAAGGGGTAAAAAATGAAAATATTTATTTTGAGTATAATTTGGCCAGTAAAGAAAAGGCGCCAAAACTTTGCATACCAAAATGTCGTACCCTTCAATGTGTGCAGGAATGTTGTGTGCCGAAAAGTGACATGCTGAAATGTCGCATGCTGAAATGTCGCATGCCAAATCATTGCATGCCACAATGTTGATAGGGGCAAAAATTACCAACCAAAAATAAAACACTGAGCATAATAAATAAATATATGTGCCATCACACCATTGGGGGTCTTTGGGCAGGAAGAATTTTTTTTTTTTTGCAATCAATTCTAATCATTACCATTTGGGGCTAGGAAGGTTTGTGTGTTTGATGTTGTTGAGCTGTTCACAAGTCTCCCCTGGGCAAGAGGTTTTCTGGAATGATAAGAAATAAAGAAATTAACAGAAATAGATCAATTTAAAAATATGTTGATGGGATGTCGAAGCAAAGATAGAACCATTTTGAATTCTAGAATCCATTTCCTGTGATCTGGAGCATTTTCAAGTTTCTTTTCAGATGGTTATAAACACGTCATGAGAGACAAATTTGTTCAGACAAATTATCGATGAATAGAACCCATTAGAGCTTGAAATAAGTGATACACTCCCATGCCATAGTAATGTTCATAAAATGGCTGATGGCCAGTTCCACAAAAATATCACCTATATCTGGGGGCTCAACAACATAACTCATGACCAATTTTATTGAAGGAAAAATACTGGAATGTGAGGTATAGGGTCTGTGTGGGTAATATATTTCATTTTGAAAGCAATGTAAACATCACTGTATCATCTGCTTTCGAGTAGGTGTCATTTTGGCAAAAATTCCTCCATGGGTATTAGCGGTGCAAGATTACAACTGTTTGAAAAATATTATAGGTGAATCAAAAATGGTGAAAATTAACTAGAGAGATTAAGGATTACTGCTGCCAAATTTTGAATTTTTTTGGTGAACCGGATAATAGAGATATATCCATTGAAACAGAAGTAGAAGTTTTATGGCTCAAGTTTGAGAGTCAAAAATGTGGAGAAAGAGACACAGGAAAAAATATCTGGGTCGAGCTATTTTCAAAATAATGACTTCTAGTAAACAGTACTGATTCATACAAAATTTATAGTATTGGAAAGCTGAAAGAATTGTCTTCAAATTGATATAAAGATGCAGACCCTCGGAAACTAATTGTGCTTTATAAATGTCTTGGATGCAAATCCATAGTAATTTCATGGAGTTTTTTCTCGATTGACAGTCCAAGAATGTGAAAGGTTCTCAGTATGGGCTATTTAACTGATTGATCATTATGCAGGTATTGTTTTTCATCACAATCCACGGGAATCCAAATAGATTCTCGCAAACCAGCTGTACGGGAATCCACAGGAATCTATTGTTAGCATTTATATACAGAGTGCTAAATTTTTACGAGAATCTGTTGGATTCCCGCAAGTTTTTTTTGTAGGAGTACTAATGGGAATTGGATTTCCGTGGAATAACAAGCCCTGTCATGACTGGATCATGTCAGTCCCAAGACATCATCATAGAATATATGTAGAAAATTTACATGATTTTATCAGAGATTTTGTAAAGACCAAAATATTCAAATTACATTGAAATATAGACCCCCTACCATTCAGAAGCAACTAAATTCTTCAATTATAATTTTCTTTCACAATGTATATATTAAGGTAGCGGGAGAGCTAGCCAAAGGCTCAATATACACCTCTTATCTTCTTGCTTAATTACTCCACAAGCTGTTGACCAATTTTATCATATTATATATTTTCTGAAAGCTGTTTTTGTGGAGAAACTGGATATTATTATTATTTCGCAATTTTTTCAAGACTAAATACTCTACACAACTTTGAACAGTAATATTTTCGAAAAGTATACCCAATTTTTCACAGCACATATCTTATACATGCTTGGTGCAAATTTATTGGAATTCAAGGCACATATTATTAGCTATCTGAACTAGTAAACTGTGCCACAATTTTAATAATTTCGTCATAGATGTGATTTTATTCAAGTTTATTTAAAAAAAAATGCTAAAGTTAGTAAAACGCAAATATCTAAAAAACTAAAACGAACTTAGAAAATTTGAAGCAAAGTCGACTAGTTCTATATATGCTAAATAAAATTTGAAAATTTCAAGATTTTAGGCCGATAAGTGTGGAAGTTATCAGAGTTGAAAACTCTAGGCCCATACCAAATTCAAAACGGAGAAACCGGCAGAAAACCGAAGTCGAGTACATCTGTGCGACGTTATTCATTTTATAGCCTATACTTCATTAATTTTTCATAGAGTGACAGATAATACTCAGTAACAAATCAGCAAATTTGTCATTGTGTCCAAGTCATTAAAAAGCTGATATAAAAACGATTTTTTGCTAAATTTTCCAGTAAGATTCGCCGACGATTGTCATTTTGACACCTCGCGAGTTGTGCACTGCGGGGCACCACGGGAGCTCTGAGTAAATGTCAAGTACTTGAATAGATGTCTCGCTGTAAAGAATCAAGCGATTAGTCTTTGTGAATTACCAGATACAATGGAGAGCATTTGTGTACTAGAAATGTGGATTACAGCAAACAAGATCAGATGTGGAAATCCTGACAAGAAAATTAACCACTGATCAAGGACTGCCTACAATATACATTGTTCAGACACCTGCTGGGGCGATCGCGGATAGGTGTTAATTCTCTGTTTCATTGAGTACTACATGTACCTGCAGATTTCATAACTGGCCAACTTTAAACACTCATTTTCACCAGAAATAAATAATTTCTCCAAGTTCGCGTTTTCTCTAAATGATAAAGTGAAATCTATAGTTGAATAATATTTAACAAACGAAAAATCACTATTTTAAAGCTGGATCACCTCTGGCTAGGTCTCCCGCTACCTTAATTGAGAGTCAATATACATGTTTCCATCCCATGGTCTTGGGAGGACTCAACCTAACACAGCCTGCAACTTAGCATGACAATAATGCTCTGCTGTCAAGGTCAGCTATTTTGTGAACTTTAGTATGGCAGGTGAGTGTACACTAATAGTATTTGGGTACTAATATGCTAAGGTGTAACAAACAGGCACTTCATGTTGAAGTCACTTATTACAGTTTACATATGAATAAATTTTAACTTCTGGAAATGCCACTATTTTGTCTGAGTGTTGTGGAGATAGAAAATTAATTGTTTTTAACTGTATTTTCGTTATTTTGGGATAACACTATCTTAGAATAGCACAAATTCCAGTGCTGAAAATGTGGTCGAGTCCCGTGCGAGATTCGAACCAGCGACCCCAGAGTCAGGCACCTAATCGCCAGCACTGTATGTCGGCTATCTAAACCACTCGGCCAACGGGCCTCCCACTAAAATAGGAGGTAGCAGACCGGTAGTCTTGAAAGCGAACATACAGTACCCCTCTGATGATCGTAATGATACAGCTCCCAAAGCTGAATAGATATATTTTTTTATCATTTAGAAAGTGATCGTATAACTGTATTTTCGTTATTTTGGGATAACACTATCTTAGAATAGCACAAATTCCAGTGCTGAAAATTTGGTCGAGTCCCGTGCGAGATTCGAACCAGCGACCCCAGAGTCAGGCACCTAATCGCCAGCACTGTATGTCGGCGATCTAAACCACTCGGCCAACGGGCCTCCCACTAAAATAGGAGGTAGCAGACCGGCGGTAGTCTTGAAAGTGAACATACAGTACCCCTCTGATGATCGTAATGACACAGCTCCCAAAGCTGTCTATATTTTTTTATCATTTAGAAAGTGATCGTATAACTGTATTTTCGTATTAGAATAGCACAAATTCCAGTGCTGAAAATTTGGTCGAGTCCCGTGCGAGATTCGAACCAGCGACCCCAGAGTCAGGCACCTAATCGCCAGCACTGTATGTCGGCGATCTAAACCACTCGGCCAACGGGCCTCCCACAAAAATAGGAGGTAGCAGACCGGTAGTCTTGAAAGCGAACATACAGTACCCCTCTGATGATCGTAATGACACAGCTCCCAAAGCTGAATAGATATATTTTTTTATCATTTAGAAAGTGATCGTATAACTGTATTTTCGTTATTTTGGGATAACACTATCTTAGAATAGCACAAATTCCAGTGCTGAAAATTTGGTCGAGTCCCGTGCGAGATTCGAACCAGCGACCCCAGAGTCAGGCACCTAATTGCCAGCACTGTATGTCGGCGATCTAAACCACTCGGCCAACGGGCCTCCCACTAAAATAGGAGGTAGCAGACCGGTAGTCTTGAAAGCGAACATACAGTACCCCTCTGATGATCGTAATGACACAGCTCCCAAAGCCGAATAGATATATTTTTTTATCATTTAGAAAGTGATCGTATAACTGTATTTTCGTTATTTTGGGATAACACTGTCTTAGAATAGCACAAATTCCAGTGCTGAAAATTTGGTCGAGTCCCGTGCGAGATTCGAGCCAGCGACCCCAGAGTCAGACACCTAATCGCCAGCACTGTATGTCGGCGATCTAAACCACTCGGCCAACGGGCCTCCCACTAAAATAGGAGGTAGCAGTCCGGTAGTCTAGAAAGCGAACATACAGTACCCTCTGATGATCGTAATGACACAGCTCCCAAAGCTGAATATATTTTTTATCATTTAGAAAGTGATCGCGTATAACTGTATTTTCGTATTTAGAATAGCACAAATTCCAGTGCTGAAAATTTGATCGAGTCCCGTGCGAGATTCGAACCAGCGACCCCAGAGTCAGGCACCTAATCGCCAGCACTGTATGTCGGCGATCTAAACCACTCGGCCAACGGGCCTCCCACGAAAATAGGAGGTAGCAGACCGGTGGTCTTGAAAGCGAACATACAGTACCCTTCTGATGATCGTAATGACACAGCTCCCAAAGCTGAATAGATATATTTTTTTATCATGTAGAAAGTGATCGTATAACTGCATTTTCGTTATTTTGGGATAACACTATCTTAGAATAGCACAAATTCCTTAGAATAGCACAAATTCCAGTGCTGAAAATTTGGTCGAGTCCCGTGCGAGATTCGAGCCAGCGACCCCAGAGTCAGACACCTAATCGCCAGCACTGTATGTCGGCGATCTAAACCACTCGGCCAACGGGCCTCCCACTAAAATAGGAGGTAGCAGACCGGTAGTCTTGAAAGCGAACATACAGTACCCCTCTGATGATCGTAATGACACAGCTCCCAAAGCCGAATAGATATATTTTTTTATCATTTAGAAAGTGATCGTATAACAGTATTTTCGTTATTTTGGGATAACACTATCTTAGAATAGCACAAATTCTAGTGCTGGAAATTTGGTCGAGTCCCGTGCGGGATTCGAACCAGCGACCCCAGAGTCAGGCACCTAATCGCCAGCACTGTATGTCGGCGATCTAAACCACCCGGCCAACGGGCCTCCGACAAAAAATAGTAGGTAGCAGACCGGTAGTCTTGAAAGCGAACATACAGTACCCCTCTGATGATCGTAATGACACAGCTCCCAAAGCTGAATAGATATATTTTTATCATTTAGAAAGTGATCGTATACCAGTATTTTCGTTATTTTGCGATAACACTATCTTAGAATAGCACAAATTCTAGTGCTGAAAATTTGGTCGAGTCCCGTGCGGGATTCGAACCAGCGACCCCAGAGTCAGGCACCTAATCGCCAGCACTGTATGTCGGCGATCTAAATCGCTGGTTCGAATAACGCACGGGACTCGACCAAATTTTCAGCACTGGAATTTGTGCTATTCTAAGATAGTGTTATCACAAAATAACGAAAATACTGTTATACGATCACTTTCTAAATGATAAAAAATATATCTATTCAGCTTTGGGAGCTGTGTCATTACGATCATCAGAGGGGTACTGTATGTTCGCTTCCAAGACTACCGATCTGCTACCTCCTATTTTTGTGGGAGGCCCGTTGGCCGAGTGGTTTAGATCGCCGACATACAGTGCTGACGATTAGGTGCCTGACTCTGGGGTCGCTGGTTCGAATCCTGCACGGGACTCGACCAAATTTTCAGCACTAGAATTTGTGCTATTCTAAGATAGTGTTATCCCAAAATAACGAAAATACTGTTATACGATCACTTTCTAAATGATAAAAAATATATCTATTCAGCTTTGGGAGCTGTGTCATTACGATCATCAGAGGGGTACTGTATGTTCGCTTTCAAGACTACCGGTCTGCTACCTCCTATTTTAGTGGGAGGCCCGTTGGCCGAGTGGTTTAGATCGCCGACATACAGTGCTGGCGATTAGGTGCCTGACTCTGGGGTCGCTGGTTCGAATCCCGCACGGGACTCGACCAAATTTTCAGCACTAGAATTTGTGCTATTCTAAGATAGTGTTATCCCAAAATAACGAAAATACTGTTATACGATCACTTTCTAAATGATAAAAAAATATATCTATTCAGCTTTGGGAGCTGTGTCATTACGATCATCAGAGGGGTACTGTATGTTCGCTTTCAAGACTACCGGTCTGCTACCTCCTATTTTAGTGGGAGGCCCGTTGGCCGAGTGGTTTAGATCGCCGACATACAGTGCTGGCGATTAGGTGCCTGACTCTGGGTTCGCTGGTTCGAATCTCGCACGGGACTCGACCAAATTTTCAGCACTGGAATTTGTGCTATTCTAAGATAGTGTTATCCCAAAATAACGAAAATACAGTTATACGATCACTTTCTAAATGATAAAAAAATATATTTGTTTTTAATTAACTTAATTAAGCTTGATTTGAGGCCAATATTTGCACCAAGATTGTGACATACACCATGGTGACATCCAAAAGATGCTTTTATATGTAATAATACACATAGAAGATGACTTTCTTTGTAGTCACTAGGTGGAATGGATCTAAAGGTAGAAATTGATGCACAATTAAAGTGGCAAAAGTGTGATTTAACAAAAGAATTTTAAGGTCCTAACCACCACGGTTGGACGTAACACTTTCCGTCCTCCAATAAGCCCTCATTGTAGATATCTCTAAGTACTCACAACTACATAGTTAATGATGCCAACCTTATTAAAATGAAAGTTATGCCCCTTCTGTCTTTTCATGAATGTAAAGTTCCTGACAAATGCAAACACATACTTAAAAAAATTAAACATTTATAAACAATCTTCAGATTTTCCGTCTTGTGTTACGTCCGACATACTAATTATGCTAATTAACTTTATTTGCAGTAATATTTCATGCTTCCATCCCATGTACTTTAGCTGTACACTACCAAAATGCAGTGTCCGTCTTCATTGCCTGCCAGTGTTCGTCCGACATAATCCGTCCTCGTTTGTCCGACACATAAGTAAATTTTCAGCATATTCTGAGTGCATATTCAGAGCAGACCATCAAAATACACACTTATAGTGATACCCAGTCATTTCTTCTCTGTACCTAAGCACTGTTTGGTTTGTGGTATTCATAATTGTAGTATTTTCAAATGTCGGACAAACAAAGACGGACAGGTTTTCCTCCCCATTTGTTTAACATTGTCCGTCTTAGTTTGTCCAACTATTTTGGGGCATAAAGGCATATTTTTTAAAAATAGTAAATAACTTTTATTTTCATATCAAGTTAAAGAACCTTGTATTCTTCACATAACTTTATAATTTTCAACATAGTTTATTTCAATTAAGTGCCTATTAATTTTAAAAAAGATACGTTTCCATCAGCTTTTCCGTCTTTGTTTGTCCGACACTTTGTCATGCTTTGTACTAATTTCTTCACAGATACGTTAATTTTTTCAAATCAAACACTGAAAGTGTTCATATATGTAAAATACTGTCCTAAAAGTCCCCTTGCAGTAGAAATCCATTTGCTATTCCCTTATTATGTATTGTTTTACCCCCCCCCCATTTTCCGTCCTGTGTTTGTCCAACATTTTCAGTGATGCTGTACTAAAACAGGTCTGAGAATACTAACCCACTTGAAGACTATGTTAACTCTACAATTTTAATATAGCTGAGAGATATCGCCATCAAATAATGTAAAGAAGAAGAGCTGTAGTCTATTTTATATTTTGAGATTCAGTGTCCCATATTTGTTACACCTTAGCATATAAACACCCATTTACATAATTTCCATGCTTCACTGATTTGTGATGCATCTTGCAGTGAGGTCATGTCTAGGGCTGTCGGAATATCAGACCGATCAGTTATAAGAAACGCATCTCGTGCGCACGTGTTGTGCTCGTGATGAAGCGGCAATAAGATCTCAGAACAAAGAGGGTGGATCATTTCTAATTCTAATTTCTAATTGTTATGAAAAATATAGAATTCTAGGTACCGACGAAACTCTAAGAATTTTAATTGAACATTTTTGTTTTCATCAAACTTCAAAATTTCTCATGTTGTGGCGGGGGAGCGAAATTCGACCTAGCCCCCCCTTGTATTCCCGATCTCACTGTCTAGTACATGTAAATATGTATAGAAATTCAACAATGGTCGTATCATTTTTCAAGACAGAACTCCAACTAATGATTCTCATGCACAAAACTTGAAAATACATTGTACTTCAGTGTCAAATCCTTGTTCACGATGGGTGTCCGATAACTGGTACTGTCCACGGCGAGAGCTGAGCAGAAAAGTCGAGTTAAAAAATAGCTCCCACACGTGCAGAAGGGAGTGACATCATGAGATGCGTTTTTAGCTTTTCTTCAGACATTCCAGGCAACAGAGCAAAGGATATTAGTGCTATTAGAACCCCAGCTAGAACCATTTTGAGAAGCGGAGCAAGAGTCCGATGCCACTGGTGCCCAGGTCACCGTGGAATAAGAGGCAACGAGATTGCTGATGAGTATGCTAAAACTGCAGCAGTAGAGGCTCAGTCTATGCAGTCAGTATTCGCAAATGATAAATCTTTAGTGTTTTGAAATATGAGGAAGAAGGCGGTAGTTAAATGGCAATGACGGTTGGAAAACTCCACAAAGGTAAGCTGTGTCCAGGCTGTGATCAAGAAGACAAACACCAGGAAGTTTTTCTATAAACACAGAGGGAGAGAACTAAGTTGCTGAACCATATCCTCAGTGGTCATACCAAACTGAAACAGCATCAGGTGAAGCTCAACACCAACTTAACGTCAGCAGACTGCAGTGTCTGCAATGTGCCGGAGACAGTACATCATTATGTCTTCCAGTGCTCGAGATTTGAGGAAGAACGCGATTCTCTGATGGACAAAGTGAATCAGATGCTGCATCTTTCCAACAGGGAGAAAGGATCTATTGTGAGGGAGATCAACCTGCAGGTGCTAACTAAGTGGGCACAGTGAGGTCCTCTCAAGGGAGCACAATTGGCAGATTCTATTATAAAGGGTACCAAAATCTGTCATTATTTCATCTGTCATATATCAGATATGACGTTAGCAACATTTCAAATGATGATGACCTCAAAAAATAACAAGAGCCCAAGGGGCTTCAATATACGCCTGTATATCTGGAATTACATTGGTCCAAATTTCAAGGTTGCTTAATAGATTTGATTCCAATTGGTAGCTAGCAATCCAGAGAATGGTCTGCAATTTTGTGCTTCTGAGAATGTAACATATATCACATCTAAAATTGAATGATAAACTAAAATGAGCTTAACTCTTGGAAACTAGTTGACCGTGGAGCAAGAACCGAGAGGTCACATATCCAACACTGAAATCGACAATAGTCAAACACAAGAAAATAGTAGTTTTCCTGCAAACGGATTTCTTTCAGACGAGAGAATTTTTCATGAAGGAAGAAGAAAGTGATGAAGTAAACTACATGTATTGTTCTTGAGTTGATAAACAGGTATGAAGTTCATAAAGGACCCCTCTTCCCGTTAAATTAGTAAATGTATGGTTTTTATTTCACAACAGTTCAACTAAATGTAGCTGTTTCAAACATGGGAGACAACACCACAGGACAAATGCTGTATACATTAGGGGAGAGACCTCTGAATATTCAAACCTAACACATATAGTCAGCTAAACTTGATTCTGTTTTGGGGGACTGTGACCTTGACCTTTGATAAATTGATGTATGGCCTTGACCTTGACCTTTGATAAATTGATGTATGGCTCCTCTTCACCATGCGAGTAACTTATTTGATACCACTCCATACCTTGAAACTAGAGATATCGCATGGACAACAAATGTTAATGGATGAATGGACAGAAAGAAACATCGCATTACATGACCTCGTCTTCGACAGGCATATGAAAATGTGACTCAATGATTTGCTAATCTTGGAGTCAGTGACCTTGACCTTTGACCTAAATTTTAGTACACGACACATCGTCTTCTGTCAATGTATCAGTGGGCACAAAAATTCATGATTTTTATGAATTTCATGATTTTGGGGGTCACAGTGACCTTGACGTTCGGACTTGACCTACATTTTGGTGCGTGACACATCATGTCCCCCTAATGTATCTACTGACAAAAAAAAATAATTTTCGAAGATTTCTTGATTCTGGGGTCAGTGACCTTGACTATTGACCTTGACCTAAATTTTGGTACATGACAAACCATCTCCCCATAATTTCTCAATGGACACAAAAAATCATGATTTTTAACAATTTCACGATTTTTGGGTCACAGTGACCTTTGACCTTTGCCCTACATTTTGGTATGTGACACATCGTGTCCCCCTAATGTATCTACTGACACAAAAAAATGTTAGTTTTAATTATTTCCTGATTTTTGGGTCACAGTGACCTTTGACCTTTGACCTATATTTTGGTATGCGACACTTCATTTTCTCCACTCACAAAAAATTAGAAATTTTTAATGATTTCCTGATTTTTCGGTCTCTCTGACCTTTGACCTCTGACCTCGACCTACATTTGGTATGCAACACATCATTCCCCCCTA
The DNA here is from genome assembly GCA_036873755.1 of Hanleya hanleyi. Classification (NCBI taxonomy): domain Eukaryota; kingdom Metazoa; phylum Mollusca; class Polyplacophora; order Lepidopleurida; family Hanleyidae; genus Hanleya; species Hanleya hanleyi. The sequence continues at coordinate 35,396 of JAVTVY010018919.1, read as the reverse complement.
GGGCATTCACTCACCAAAAATTAGAACTGTAGATAGAAAACTGTCAATGATCAATGATTTCCTGATTTTAGGCAACAGTGACCTTTGACCTCTGACATCGACCTCAATTTTGGTACGCGACACATCGTCTCCACGTAGCGTATCCACTCACAAAAAATTGCAACTGTCGATAGAAAACGTTCACAGATATAGACCGGACACGAACACTTCAGTGATTTCCTGTTTTTTAGGCCAGTGACCTTTGACCTCTAACCTTGACCTTCATTTTGGTACGCGACACACCGACACACCGTCTCCCCGTAGGGTATCCACTCACCAAAAATTAGAACTGTAGATAGAAAACTGTCCCAGATATAGACCGGACACGGGGGACGGACACACAAACAGACGGACGGAAACCGCCATCACATAATACGTCCGATATAACCCTTATATACTTTTCATTAACTGACCACTTCTGACTCATCAAGCTAGAGAAAAATTAGGGCAGATGGGAATAATAAGTGATGAAAGTGAAATACAACTGTTGCTAACGTCACATCTGTCCAGGTAGATGACGTTAGGGAAATTGAAACACTGTTGTTTAGTCCAAAAAACATACATACGGTCTTAAAAATGGCAGGGATAAGAGTGCAAATTGCAAAAAAGCTGGTACAACAAAAAATACCACATCTTGTGTCGTGATGAGTAAACATACTTTTGAGGACCAGGAAAAATGTTGCTAACGTCATTTGTGTTGCTAACGTCATTTTCATTTAATGTCATCCTCTTAGATTTCTGCCTGTGACAGGCAGTGGATTTCAAAATGTCCAAGGAAATGAGTAATTTGAATATCTGAAAGGATTCAAATAAAGTTGAAATGTTTAATGCATTTAGAACACCAAACCTGTTGCTAACGTCATTTTGACAGAATTACGTTAGCTACACCTCATCATTGTTCTCAAAATTCACATGAATGAATTTTGCTTTGATATTTCATTTTCTTTTCAATTGATTGGGTGTTTTGTTGTGATAATTGTATACAGTTAGGAATTATTAGCTTCTACAAACGAAAATTAAAAACAAATATGTGAGTCTGTCATGGATGACAGATGAAAACGGTAGATGGGTGGTACCCTTTATAATAGAATACGCCAATTCTCAGATAGTGGGAGCATTCTGTGACTACCTGGGAAAGACCTGCCCTCCCTAGAACATGTATTTAAATTAGTCTCATCAGCTGTGCCCTCCACACAAGGGTTGAAAATAACATAACCATGTTTTTCCTGTTTATAATGTACATATTATTTCCACCCACCTTAGTTACCACTGTATGGCTTTAAGTTAATATGATGTTCCCGAGTTGTGACGTTGCATCACATGTCGGTGGATCAAACGGTGGGACATATTCTCTATATTTACAATAGAGAATATCCATACCTCCACCTTCTATATCATGGAGTTCAAATGATTCCGAATTAAAATGTATTTCTTCAAATTTTGAATCAGTTTACTTTACTCCATGGCGTTGCAAGTGAACTGCTGTAGCGTTTTGTCTGCCGACAGGCCGACTACACGAAGGGATGTCACTCTTGTGACACAGCGTCACAACTCGACAAATGTAGACTACCGCTTGTTTCGATCCAAGGGAGATACTCAGGATTCAGATACTTTCGAAGTTTCAACATTACTGCACGAACCGGATCCCTTCAGTATTAAGTTCATACCATCTTACTATTTTCGAGCATGGTATCTTGAAAGAGATATCTCAAACTAGCCCAGTAAACAGAACAGAATTAGCATTCGTTCCTAATTATAAAATCTTAAGTATGTTTCATACATGTAGCTCATGCCAAAGTGTCAAAGAGATTTGTTTTCGCTTCCAGTACCCAATGATGACACATTCCAAAAAAAAAATACTACAAAACGAAGACGAAGGATCCTCCGGACATTCACTTTCAGACTAACTTTGCTCATTCACTCGTACTATAACAACTGACATCAAGTACAGTTTCTAGAAATCTTGAAACTCCTGAAACTTAGAACGATTATATCTTGGTGTTTTCCAGTGTCCCTTTTTCGATCTTTTTCGATTTGTAAACAAATTTACAAATCAATCGTTTGTTCTTAGTAACAATGCCAATGGACAAAAAGATCCTCTTGTCATTAGCTTACAATTATCAGACAATGGTGGGCGCCAAGATCCTTCAGGATCTCTCGTTTTTTTTTGCCCTACTCTGCATCAATGATTGAGTCGGACAACACGTATTGATCGATCGAACACCGCCCGCCGTCTACTTTCTCAAGTGTAAGAGAACAAACAGCATTGCGGGAATATAGCACCATGTGATTTTTTCTTGTAGCACCAGTGAAAATGGTCCAGTATAACTTGACACTCTAAAACGCTTCAGACGCATTTCCAGACAATGAATTTCCATATGAGATTATATCAATTTGCGTAACGTGCGTAAACCATCTCAAAATTAAATATAGACATAAATTTGCTGCATAATAAACTAAAATACCTGAATTTCTTCGTCTAATTTGGGCGTTTTTCATTTCTTAATTTGGGCGTTTTTAGACCTCGTTTATTTTGGGCGGCCTATAAGGGTATAAAATAAGGTCTGTATTTGCTCCTGGGTAGTCACGTCGGTTTTCATAGTGAACACAAATCAAACTACCACCCCCAAACATATGAGCGGGAAAAATGGCCCAAAATGACAAAATAAAGAATTTCCCTGCACACTCATCTTGATAATTCAAAAGACCAATACCTACTGCATACATATCACATAATTTCCAACTCTGACACGTCCAATTACACGAGAGTGCACCTGATACATCTGGAGACTTTTCTTCGTGTGATGAATTTGTCTGCGCAATATGGCCACAAAAGAAAGGACTTTGACCCTTATCCTTATAAGGGTATATGACATGCTCACCGAACTCCTCGCATGGTACGCAAGTATTGAGGAACATCCCTTGCGCACAAAGGGGCCTTCCGTAATTATCATAGCGGTATATGGCGAAAGATAGAGCAGTGTTTTTCTTTATTGGTGAGAAATACAACGATCATTGAGGAATTGTCAATGAATGTGTGAAGGAAAAGCTTAACAAATCCATGCTGTCTTTATTCCATTGTACCAGTTTGATCGCAACACCATCCATTTTATTGTTATTCAATGATACTCTGTAACATAATATGATAATTGCAAAAGGCCCCTTCGTGCGCAAGGGATTCCCCTCAAACCTTGCATACTATGCGAGCAGTTTAGTGACCACGTCATATACCCAAATAAGGAGAAGGGTCAAAGTCCTTTCTTTTGTCACCATATTGCGAGAACGAGTTCAACGCATGAAGAAAAGTCTCCAGATATACAAGGTGCACTCTCATGTTATTGGACGTGTCAGAGTTGAAAATTATGTGATATGAGTGCTCATTCACCCCCATGGCTCATTTACCCCCATGGATTCATTCACCCCCATGGGTTAGTTTATAGGGATAGGGAGATTGCATGCCCTTTCTATACTACTCATCGCGCACTACTCATCGTGCATGTGCAGTCGACCCATTCTACTGTAGGGTGCAAGCCTGGCCCATGGAATCTCAGGTAGCGAAAACCCCAGGTCTCTCGCCCCACCCTATCCCGCGCCACACCTATAGGGTTAGGGAGATCGTGTGCCCTTTCTATACTACTACTCATCGCACATGCGCAGTCAACCCATTCTACTGTAGGGTGCAAGCCTGGCCCATGAAATCTCAGGTAGTGAAAATCCCAGGTCTTTCGCCCGACCCTATCCCGCGCCACACCTATGTGATCCGCTGTGCAGTGAGTAAAGCGAAGGAGGAGTAGGACACATAAAGCGGAGGAGGAGGAGTAGGACACACCACGGATTATACTAGGGAGATGTATGCAGTAGGTATTGGTATTTCAAATTATCAAGGTGAGTGGGCGGGGAAATTCTTTATTTTGTCATTTTGGGCCATTTTTCCCGGTCATATGTTGGGGTAGTCCAATACAATGGGTGACTGACAGCCTTTCTTTTATTATTTGGATGTTCGATTGGGCATGGTAGACATCAACATATTAAAGGAGGACGTATTCCAGTCACATTATATTGGACTATGTTGGGGGTGGTAATTTGATTTGTGTTCACTATGAAAACCGACGTGATTACCAGGCTTGTCAGTAAACAACAACATATTAAACATGAGGCACCAGTGGTGCTAGAACCCCTCAGCTCTGTAATATTCTGGAAAAAATTATCAGTTATATCACGAATGTGTGTACATGTGGCAGGGCAGTGGGATCAACAGTTTATTGAGCTGCCTCACTAAATGCCATATTGTACATGTAAGCAGCGTTTTGTTCAGGTTTTTTTTTTTACATTTTTGCTTCTAAGTGCCCAGAACTATATTTTATAGTAGACGACTGGTTTGTTTAACACTTGACAATTCAGCTTTCCAATAAATATTATCGTAATTGTCGCCAACCAACGTTTTGAATCTTCAATTATAAAGGCAAACAACAGAGCAGAAAGACGATGGATGCAAGCTACTTTATTCAGAACAGAAACCCAACTATTACGGCAAGGTTTACTGATAATTTTATCCACACAGGTCACTAAAAATCCGCTCTCCCTATCCAGATTTATTAAAAAAAATGCATGGCTATAGGGTTCCATCAAATATATTTGAAATTTCCTTTGGAAGGTAGTTTCAGTTAGCTTTTATCAAACAGAATAGCTTTGGGATGTTTGAGGAAGTCGGAACCAAAATGATCACACACATGGTCGTTGTTGTTGTTGTAAATTGCGCCTGTCGCACTTTCGTTATCAAGTTCGATTTAGAGATTTAATTCTCCTTCAGCAAAAAGGTCTCATAATTCGTTTATACTTTACATCTGAAGATATAACCCCTAGCAAGTAAGTCGCTAGTTCAATTTAATATGTCACATCAAGAAAACAGACGTACGTAACCTCAAAGTACCGGTAAAGATTGCTTGGTTGTCACATAAATAAATGAAGTCTGCAAGAGGGGTTTTAGCGCGTATGGATACCTGAACTTGCCACTTATACTATGAAGGTTATCAAGACGTGCAAGTGATGAAAACTGCACATTAAGCAATTCCTATAATTAATAAACCAACTGACAAACCAACCTTACGTAACTTGAAAAAAAAACCCTTGGACTACCTTGGACTACATTCGCAGGCGGATCAATCCTTGAGAAGAAAATTACGGGTTGGCCATGCATGAGTTATGTCCCCTGGTATTTCGTGGAGAGCATTGATCATTCAGAAAAACAACCGGAAGGATAATTTGGTATTCAGGGACAAAGCGGGCAATATTCCGTTGATATTTTGAAAGCAGAATGAAGAGAAAAGACTGGTGAAAAGGGAAACATGTGAAAACGGGCTGTAGAACTACCTTCAATTATTCTTGGAGCAGTTTTCATTTGGGTTGTATCGGGTACCTTATTCAGCAAAGACCATTCCATTACCCGAGGGTTCCCGTTTGTCAGTAGAATTTGACTAAAGCATAATTCATGATTAAACTTGTTATTTTAAATTTTTTTTATAAAATGATTCCACTATATCAATGACCCAAAAGATACAAAAGGCACACCTACAAAATACATTCTGTACTGGATAGAAGTTTTGAGCACCTGCCTTCAGTAGTTTTCAAGATATGGAATGTTAACGAATGTTAACGAAAATGGTACGGACAGACGGACCCACAATAATACCCCTATGCCCATTCGGGCTGAGGGGTAAAAAGAAAGCCTGGTGCCACATTATACTGGACTACAGTGAAAATACCCATCGAGTTAAAGAGTGGATTTACAGATAAACAACAACAACAACATCATCATCGATGGAAATGGAAGAAAAGTGGACGAGCTCAGCAATCATCGTGTCAGTTTTCATGTCATTTCGAGAAATACTTTTTTATTAGCCCAGGAATGGCTGTAGTCTCGAATGGCCCTGTAATCGACTTCAGCCAAGGTTCTTCCTATACACAATACATCCCACACATTGAACTTTGAATGACATTGTCCAATATCCTAACTGCACACGAAATAAAACGGCAGCGAATAGTAATAAACTATACCTCATTTTCCTCTACATTGGTCCTTCTCGCCGCCTGCCAACTCTCAATACATAATAATTCCTCGTTCTTGAGATATCATCGTTTAATCACGCCTTCACGGAGTTTTCTGACATATTTTGGTCTCATTTTTTGAATGTCTCAGCATAACGAAGATAGCCACGCCCACCTACACGCGCATGCATTGGACTGTCATCGAACTGACCCGAAAAATCACGCATGCGCCAAGGCTTGTTTTCAAAAGACACCGCCATCTCCGGAAAAGTCTGTGCAAGGGAAATTTACATCACTGACAGTTGAATGGCGGTAAGCTGAATATTCAAATCCCCGAGAATCTTGAACAATTGATGATAACTTAAGAATGAGGGAATACCGAGAGTTCTAACTTGGAGGGAAGTGACAAAAGACTACAAGGACAATAACGAGGTACATTTTATTATCACCAGCTACTGTGTTCTTGTATGTGCAGCCGTTAAGGCCCAATCTCACGATGCGATTTGTAGTAACAACTCGGTGGGGGAATCCCCCGATTTGTAGCATGCAACTAATCGCATGAAATAGGACCTGCCCTATTTCACACGACTTGTAGCATGCGACTAAAATCGCACGAGTGTTCTCACGATGCAACTGAGTTGTATGCTACAAGTTGTTGCTACAAATCGCACCGTGAGAATGGGCCTTTAAATCTTCCGAAACGCAGGCGTTTCGGAGGTCAAAACTTCGTGGTATGAAATGTAAAGGGAAGGAACTACAGCTGTGTAGGAAGAACAGCCACGCCCACCTACACAGCAAAGGTTCTATAGCTACTTTTTTATATATTCGAAATAGGCCCTAAACCTTCAAAAACGCACGATAATAGATCGGACACCCCCGTAGGCCTACGAACTGATGAAGGGGCTTGTTGTTGTTGTCACTTGTGTCTGTTTGTGTGACGGCATGCAGTTCAACTGTCAGTGAAACACAAGTTGTTGGATAGTTTAAACATTCGAACATTCAGACCTGACCTAATCAGCATAATTCATAAATTCATGGAATTACCTATTTTTCTTTTGGACAACACTATCTTGCGGAACAGGTCTGTACAGCGCCCTTTTAGCATGTTTTGACGCCATGTCGAACGAAAACTCCCGCCCGGAAGTGACATAATGACTGTGAAATGGTTTAGGAACATCCTAACTGACGTCGCACAGTCCAGGTGAGTTTAATATAGGGTGTGCACCATAGTTTCGTGTGAATGGCCCCTGATAACCGTGGAAAAGTTTGAATAGCACGATCGGGATATTCGTCCTTTTGAGCAATTGACGACAGCGTTCAGGGTGTGATAAGCCGTTTTGGTATTTATACATTTAGCCGTTTTGGTATTTATACAGTTATGTTTGATATCAAAATTTTTATTTTTGATATAAAATATTACTATTTTTGATTTCTTTTTTATTTCAAATTGTTTTTTTTTATGCAACCGCCATATAGCACTGTGTGACAACGTACTCCAGATTAGTGCGCCATACGGCACAGGCGTAGTCGAGGAGCGCAGCGAAAGCGGTAAGTTTTGGGATGCGCAGGGGCATATTTGAGCGATTTAAGGCCCATTGATGATCCCAATTCGCCGCGCAGGGTGCCAAATTGAAGCCTTCTTGATGTAGACTGGTTTTCACCGGTTTGCACTGAAGATGACGTCATGGTGCAGATGCGCAGTCAAGGTGTAGTAGCGAAAGCGGACAGTTTAGGGGTGCGCAGAGGTGTGTTTGTGTGGTTGAGGCGCCATCCTGGGTCCAATTAATGGGTCGCGGAGGATCTCATCTTGAAGCCCTCGTAGTGTAGACTACGAGGAACGTCATGGTGCTCATGGTGCGCCTTCAGGTGTTGAAGGCGTAACCACGGTGGGTCCAATAATTCACCCTCAAAATGATTCGAACCCTTTCAAACCGGTCCAAACCAGCTCCATTGTTTATGGGTCCGGTCTAGACCGGTTTGAAAGGGTTCGAATCATTTTGAGGGTGAATTATTGGACCCACCGTGGTTACGCCTTCAACACCTGACTTAACGCATCCAACGCCCGTCTTCACGCAGTGACACTCTAACGTTGGGGAGTGACACATTTACATATAAACATACACAGACACCTATCCGTAGTCTGCGAGTAGTAAACCTATATCTTCTTACAAGAGAGCTTCGCCGATCGTAGAAATATTAATGTCGGAAACCATAAAGCAATTCTTTAGCTCTACTACATACAAGAGATGTCATTTATGGGATGTTTCTTTGTTTATAGTTGCTTGAATTTCTCATTAAAAATATCTATGTGAAATTTGGTAACACAATATATCAACAGCATATAGGTATTCCAAACGGTATTAATTGTGCACCCCTGTTGGTTGACCTGTATCTCTTATGAATATGACTATATGCAGGCGCTTTCAAAAACCTATCCATTCAAAGCCCGTTTCTTCTCATTCACCAAACGCTACATAGACGATCTTCTCGCTGTGGATAATCCCTATATAAATGACGCAGTGAAGGATATATATCCCCTTCACTGGATTTGAAGGAAACTACAGATAGCCCTACAGGCACATCATATTTAGACCTATATCTCTATAAAAATGAAGCGGGCCTTCTCTCTCGTCGACTTTATGACATCGACATCGTAAACTATCCCTTTCTGGACAGTAATATTCCAGTGGGACCTGCATATGGCGTATACATGTCGCCTAGTAGCACTTGCTAGATCCTGTGTTAAATGTGACGATTTTAATCGTCACTAAACATTGTTGCAGAAACTTATAAAACACGGCTATACCACCAAGAGCCTCCACTCAAAGTTTCTCAAATTTGTGGATACATATCGCATGCTGATAGCAAAATACGAGCGTACCGAACAAGATCTATGGCGTTACGTTTCGTAACTTGTGTCTAATTCCGCTTAACCCAGGGCTAGGGGCCGTGTGAACCCATGTACTTCAAGATCCTCATGGTGCTCATATGAACAGTCACAATCAAAGCTTGATTGAGATACATCATTCTCTAGATGACGACTTTACAACGAATATTATGGATTAAGAATACTGATCAGCGATACGGATTTGATATTTTTGGGAACATCATGATGTCTTGCCGGCATCATTGAATACTGTTGACCGCTTCTCTCTTGCAGGAAACTAGCCTATGTTTATGTATACTGTGATTGTCTTTTTGAATTTGGTGCTAATGCTGTTATATGAAATATGGAATAGGTCTTTGGATTATGGATGCGGATATTCTTTGATGAACGACGGCTGAATTATGAATGACGGACCAGACGCTTGTAATTCAATGTAGATCTATGCGTGGGATCGCCCTTCATTTCAAGCGACGTCTGGCTATCCTGTTCTTTGATGCCATAGCTGTTACACCGGTGTATTTGGATGTAATCCTGCTGCAAGTTATCCTGTCCGGCGACCTCGCCCGTCGCAGCATGGCCTTTTTGTCGACATTGTAGTAGTATACGTTAGTTTACATCAAAACGCGTTGTTATTCGAAATCGGGGTGCGCCCAAGCGTTAACCAGTTCCATATACCATCTGAAAGAGAATGCTTGGACCATTACTTCAGGGCAAATGCTATTTATGTAGGAAAATATTGAAACCCTTGAAATCCCCTTTAAATTTGCGTCAATTTTTTTCTGGAAAACCCTTAAAAAGTAGAAATATTGGTTGTATTCGGCCCATTTTCGAGAGAAATTTGTAGTTGCGATTTCAATGATATACACTGCCTCTTCTTCTACGTCAAACGATCAATTTGAAAAGGTTAGAAAAACCCATTGACCAACCAGTTTATGTAAAATTGACACTTTACTCACCAACTCCAGTCAGCCTGTAGGCGAACCAAGCCAAACGAGAACGGAGAACAATAGATCAGCTGTTCCAGCTGCTGTCAACGATCCGCGCAACTGTGGTACGGATCGCTATCCCATGCCATTGTCTGGAACCCATTTTTCTTCATAAACTGATTTCTGTACGTCGAAAAATTCTGAAACTTCAGTATGTTTTGTGAACTAACCATCCTCCGAAAATATCTGAAAATCATGAAGTTCGTTACCTGGCTGGTGTTGGGCCGGGGATAGACATATGACTTACGGCATACTTGAGGCCCTATTGAAGCTCGTGATGGAACGTCAAGAGAGACAAGTTTTGTCGACAACTGTTGTACTAAGAATAGAGAAGCTAACGCCGGACCCATACACAATGGAGCTGGTTTAGACCGGTTTGAAAGGGTTCGAATCATTTGGAGGGTGAATTATTGGACTCACCGTGGTTACGCCTTCAACACCTGACTTAACGCATCCAACGCCCGTCTTCATGCAGTGACGCTCTAACATTGGGGAGTGATACTTTTACATACAAACATACACAAACACCTGTCCGTAGCTCTATGAATGTAGTCCGTGCTAAGCAGTATTCTGATTAGCTAGTCCAGTGAGACAACAACAACAACAACAGCAACAACAAACCAATGGCGTGTTACACATTATATTTTCCTCACCATCTCAACACACCCAAGCTGGAGAAGCTACTATGGGTGTGTTTGTAGCTATAGAACCTTTGCTGTGTAGGTGGGCGTGGCTGTTCTTCCCTACACAGCTGTAGTACTTCGTTATTCTCCTTGTAGTCTTTTGTCACTTCCCTCCAAGTTAGAACTCTCGGTATTCCCTCATTCTTAAGTTATCATCAATTGTTCAAGATTCTCGGGGATTTGAATATTCAGCTGACTGCCATTCAACTGTCAGTGATGTAAATTTCCCTTGCACGGACTTTGCCGGAGATGGCGGTCTCTTTGAAAACAAGCCGTGGCGCATGCGTGATTATTCAGGTCAGTTGGATGACGGTCCAACGAATGCGCGTGTACGTGGGCGTGGCTAACGGAGACATTCAAAATATGAGACCAAAATATGTCAGAAAACTCCGTGAAGGCGTGATTAAAAGATGATATCTCAAGAACGAGGAATTATTAAGTGTTGAGAGTTGGCAGGCGGCGAGAAGGACCAATGTAGAGGAAAATGAGGTATAGTTTATTACTATTCGCTGCCGTTTTATTTCGTGTGCAGTTAGGATATTGGACAACGTCATTCAAAGTTCAATGTGTGGAATGTATTGTGTATAGGAGGAACCTTGGCTGTGAGTCGATTACAGAGCCATTCGAGACTACAGCCATTCCTGGGCTAGGTGTGTTTGCAATTCTCGTATGCTTTTGTCCATGTAGTTTCCAGTTAGAAGCCGCTATTTGAGAAAGTTTAATCTTCAGGTCGCTCTTGTCCAGTCAGAAGAAACTGCCCTTGTTTTGCATCAATCTTCGGTCATGTTCACTCTTGTTCGTGTCCAATTACAAGCGTCTAGTCCGTCATTCATAATCCAGCCGTCGTCCATTAGAGAATATCCGCGTCCATAATCCAAAGACCTATTCCATATTCCATATAACAGTATTAGCACCAAATTCAAAAAGACAATCATAGTATATATAAACATAGGCTTGTTTCCTGCAAGAGAAAAGCGGTCAACAGTTTTCAATGATGCCAGCAAGACATCATGATGTTCCAAAAATATCAAATCCGTATCGCTGATCAATATTCTTAATCCATAATAGTCGTTGTAAAGTCGTCATCTAAAGAATGATGTATCTCAGTCACGCTTTGATTGTGACTGTTCATATGAGTACCATGAGGATCTTGAAGTACATGGGTTCATACGGCCCCTAGCCCCGGGTTAAGCGGAATTAGACACACGTTACGAAACGTAGCGCCATAGATCCTGCACGCTACGTTCGTATTTTGCTATCAGCATGCGATATGTATCGCCAAATTTGAGAAACTTTGAGTGGAGGCGCTTGGTGGAATAGCCCTGTTTTATAAGTTTCTGCAACAATGTTTTGTGACGTTGATTAAAATCATCACATTTAACACAGGATCTAGCAAATGCTACTAAGCGAGATATGCATACGCCATATGCAGGTCCCACTGGAATATTACTATCCAGAAAGGGATAGTTTACGATGTCGAAATTGTAATCATCTCTTTTGTCATAAAGTCGACGAGATGACCGTCCATCCGCTCCGATTCATCTCTAAACGTGCAGGATACTGTATCGGAAACATATCCTTGAACAGGTGTTTTCGCAGTTTGACCACGTGTTTAGCCTTTGTGGGTAGTAACCCTATATCCCCATCCAAGAGACGCTTCGCCTTCAAGGTAGATCTATGAGAGGGATCGCTCCTCATTTCAAGCGACAGCAGGCTATTCTGTTCATAGATGCCATAGCCGATATACCAGTGCATCTGAATGTAAGCCTGCTGCAGGCTATCCTGTCCGGCGACCTCGATCGTCGCAGCGTGGCCTCTCAGTACCTATCGTCGTTGGTCAGGGGTCAGAGGAAGCTCGGACCATACTGAAGGTAGAATTTATTTCCATGCTTGAGGTTATGGATGATTTGACTCGGAGGCGATTTGATTTGAACACGATATGACCTGTATTGCCTAGATATGGAACATTTGGCTCAGTTGTATTTCTTTTCTTTTCTCCATCTTACCGAGCTATTGGAATTTGACATTCAATTAAAGAATTGAATAATTATTAATTAAATTCCGGTAATTGCTGCTTCCTTAAGCTGAGTTGATAAGTGACACTAGTGCCTAGTGCCATTTACTGTTACTGAACACCGGACTAACTGAGCACTCCCTGAATACCGCTAGCCTGTTATCCCTATACTGATAGTAGAACAGCACATGACTTGAAAATGACGGGTTACGTTGGGGTTACGTCGGTAGATTTTACCTGATTGGCCGACAACATCACGTGGGGTTGTTTTCGGAGGAATTCCCGTTATAGTTGCCGAAAGTAGGCTAACAATAGATACACACGATCCCAGGGTCAGTCTTATCGCGTATGGATGACCCAGATGGTTACAGGTTGGTTCTGATTTGTTTCGTCTCGCATTCGTAGGTGAAATTTACACGTGGTCAGATATATCAAGGCAGGTTCGAAATGGGAACGTAGAAATTGCCTTCATAAAATGAAGATGGGCAAATCCGATTAAACCTCATTCTCAACGACCGTGTCACCTTGGGGAATCTCTCGGGGAAAGGGTCCATCATGCATATTTTTCCCCGACACTTTTCTCGGGTAGATCTAAACACCAAAATACTTAATTGTTTCGAGAAAGATTTCGAACATCATCCACATCATTTAGCATCTTCATCTACAAAACACATATGGTCCAAGCCCGTAGGCTGGTTTGGCAACGGTGGGGTTCGTTAGAGAATATTGCGGAACTCCTGATGCGAGCGCCGCAGGCGCGAAGCCCCGCTTCAGATATTTAGAAAATCAGAAATTTAGATGCCATATGGCGCGTTCTGGCGCATTTTGACAGCATCTTTTCGACATCCGCCAACTGCATTTTTTCGACTTATAAATTCAGTATATGACTATAATCCACTCGTTGTGTAAATGATAATCTTGTGATTTCAACCATGGAAAACACCCTTTGATCAAGATTATTATCATTAACTCCTCACTCCGGTGTGGTGGCTGAGAGTGTCCGGGGATAAGTGTCCCGTTTCCTATCTTTTTATTGAGTGAAGAGTATCCTACCTCTGGAGATATCTGAAGAAGAGTGTCCTAGCTGTGTTAGAAGATAGGAGCCGGACACTCTTAACCATGGGACATTCTTAGCCGTCACACCGCCATGAGACACCCCCGCCCCCTCCCTCCTCATTTCTGCTTGTAGCCCACTCCCATATATATATATATATAAGAAAAATAACGAAAAAACCTTCTCAACTTTCTACATCATTATATTCCGACTGCAGTTTCGAACGTAATGTTCTTTTCAAGGAATGTTGAATAATAATAATAATTCCTTGAAAAGAACATTACGTTCGAAACTGCAGTCGGAATATAATGATGTAGAAAGTTGAGAAGGTTTTTTCGTTATTTTTCTTATATTACTGCTCCACGCCAGCAAACTTCTTTTTTTTACCTATATATATATATATATATAGGAATAATGGTGAACGATTCATATATATATATATATATATAGGAATAATGGTGAACGATTCAGATGTGGAGAGTATAGAGTGAAAAAATAACAAGTCGCCTTCTTAGTTGACTACGTCATTATATTCCTACTGCTGCAGTTTCGAACATGAGTTCTTGTCAAGGAATGATATTACAATGGCATACATTCAATATTTAAGCATTCTTATGTTTGGCGTTGCTCGACAACGGTTACAGTATATAACAAGTTATAACAAATCATTGCTAGTGTCGAGTATTTAACAATGCGGTATTAAAACACAATGTAAATGTGATAGATCCTTATATGTATATGTTGTGGCCAGACATTTGATAGTTGACCACGGTAACAATACATATATCAACATGTAATACAAAAGGACTTAATTACAGGTAGTTAAGTACTCAATCAATGATGGTTTATATACGGTAGTTTTATCAATAGATAACAAAGATAGACAGTTATTCTTAAATATACATGTAACAATGTTAACAAGTAAACATAAAATGAAGCATACACTATGGTTATGGAGCTAATATATTAGCTCCATGCTTAGGGTCTATGATTTCCGTTTAACGATGGACAGAGGGAATCTATGAATGAAATTTCCTTAACATCCATTAGCGCTTTATTGCCTTCTGCTACTTGATAAAACGGGAAAACTTTGAAGGGCGGTTTAAGGTGTAACGAACATTCTCTAATGTGTTTGCTAACAGGCAAGACACAGTACCTTTCATTGTTAATATGTTGTCTGTGAAGAGTCAATCTGTTTCGGAGGTCTGAAGTCTGCCCGATGTATTGTTTACCACAATTTTGGCAGACCAGGGCATAAATAACAAATTTTGATTCACATGACATGTTGAATTTAACCTGGAAGTTGGTTCGCCGATTTTCAAATTTAAAACTCGGCCCTTCGATTATATGGATACAAGCTCCACATCGTGAGTTTCTACATTTTGATACAGTAGCATCACAACTCGAATCTGAAAACCGAGCCCTGGTTAAAATTTTCTTCAAGTTGGGCGCCTGCCTTTTACTATTAATGATCCGTGAGTTGGATATGATAGCCTTCATTCGGGGGCTTTGATCTAATATACTCAAAGTGTTCATTATAACGGGGAAAATATTTGTGTTGTTTGGATTGTGGGTTGTAACAAACGGAATTACATTTGGGGTGGGCTGTTTAGGCATCGGATTACGGAGCTCCTCTCTAGTGTGATTTAATGCCTTGCGGATGCCTTTGTCAATAAGGCCCGGCGGATACCCCCTATGAATCAATGCTGACTTTAATTCATTTATTCTCTTATCCCGGATTAAGTCATTCGATACTATGATGCAGATCCGTCTTGCTAGAGAATATGGAATGTTTTCTCTAGTGTGCCGTGGGTGGTTAGAACTAAAATGAAGATATAGTTGTGTGTCAGTTGGTTTACGGAAAATGTCTGTACCGACTAAATTACCAGATATAGTGACCAAAATATCCAAAAAGGGGATTTCCGTATCGTTGGTCTCCATGGTAAAGGAAATATTTGAATGGAGAGCATTTAGTATATCGAACAAAGATTCAATTGGGCCATTTTGCTGAGGCCAAAATACAAAACAGTCATCGAGGTATCGCTTCCATTTTCTTACAAATTCGCCGCCAAATTGAGTTCCATATTTAAGAGATATAACCTCGTATAGGCGTTCTTCAAGGTAGCCCATGACCAGGGTGGCATATACTGGTGCCATTTTCGTGCCCATAGCAGTACCTAGGATTTGTAGGTAGAATTTGTCACAGAAAAAGAAAGAATTGTGGTTTAAAATGAATTTAATGCTGTCTAATATAAATAATTCACTGAAGCGAGAATTTAGTGATTCTGGATGTTTTTGGAGCCAGAATTTTATGGCTTCCATACCTAGCTCGTGGGGAATAGTACTGTACAAACTGTTTACATCGAAGGTTGACATGTGAGTGCCATTTGGAATTTCATCGGGCAAATGATTTAAAAATTCTAAATCATCCCGTATGTAACTTCGAATATGTGTTAGAAAAGGTCTCAGCAGAATGTCTGTCAGATGACTAAGACGTTGTGTTGGGCATTCCGGGCCCGCAATGATAGGTCTGAATTTTAGATCAGTTGGTCTGGGTAGTACTATATATTCAGACTTTTGTTCACTGATAGCCTTTTTGATTTGTTCGGATTTATGAATTTTGGGAAGCCCATAAAAGTTGCTAGTTTTAGAGTCAAACCTAGTTAGAAATTCTCTCTCTTTCTTCAAAAGGAGAATCTCGTGTTTCCGAACCAACTGGCGAAGCTCAGTAAGTATTCCGCTGTCGGGGTTTGAGTCTAAAGCCCGATACGTAGAATCATCATTTAGCATATCTAGTAGTTTATCTCTATAATACTCTCGATCCATAACCACTACGGCTTTTCCCTTGTCAGCTTCTTTGATAATAATTTCTCCATTATCTAGAAGTTGCTGAATACCTTTCTTTTGTCGGTAGGAGGTATTTGGCAGAGAATGCTGGGGAGAATTTGCTAGAGGAATATTACCGAGACCTTCTAAAAATGATTCCAGATGATCATCGTCACTAGTGCGTGGCTGAAAAGATGACGGATTTTTAACTAATGGTTCTGGTTCAGACGGCGTTGGTCTGTTGTTAGTACCAATATCATGAAATAGTGCATTATTGCGTAATTTCTTCCCAAAATCCCGGAGATCTTTGGCTAGATCATCGGGGTTTGATTTCGGAGTTGGTGTGAAATCTAGTCCTAGTTTCAAGATTTCAATTTCTTCTAGTTTCAATGTATATGAAGAAAGATTAATTACCTTTGGAACCGGGGTGTTTGATACCGGTTCCTCCTCCGGGGACCGCGATTGTCTAAAAAATGATTCTGATTGTTCAATGTATTATTAGGCGAATGTTCATTATCTGTGGTACGAGAATTTCCATTTTGGTTTCTGAATTGTCCAACAAAGACCGTTCCTCTGGGATGGTTCCGTCGATTCACGTTAGGTGGAACAGTATTAGTGCGTTGGTTCTCCTGTGTATATTTGATCCCCTCTCTTCATTTCTTACCTCCGTGTTCGGTCGTCGACCTCGATTCGTGTTGAGGTTTCTGGACCTCACTGGCTGTCTCCGCGTGAATCTTGGACTTGATTGGTTTTCAATAGGCGGGTTGACGCCCTCGTCATTCGAGGTCGCTCGATTGTTTCGTGTGGGTTTAGGCCTATTACTTGCTCTTCGTGTCTGGGTCAGAGTTTTCGGGTTGGTCTCTTCGATATCAACAGTTTCGTCGTTGTGATTAGGCAGGTTTTCCAACCACTGGTCCTTTTTAGCCCAGATCTCCCTCATTTTCTCTTCAGCTTTGGAGATGTCAGAAGCCCACCATTCTAACAATCGATTTTCTACTGGCCCATTGTTTCTCTGGCCAATTAGAGCTTTCATCTCTTCATCAATTTTCGTATATTTCTCAACGAGATGAATATGCCGATCTTCAAGAAGTAAAATTTCAGCCCGTACCTTGTGGATGGCTAAATCCAATTTAATTTCCTTCTGAGTAGGGCTGTCAGAGTCGTTGGTGGTGACGTCAAATTTTCTCGGAATGAAAGGAGTATCTCTGGCGAGGAATTGTTTGTAACGGTTAGCCGTCCCTTGTGTCCTCAAAGCGTTGAAGAAATCCTGTTTCCAATTATTTAACTTCTGACTCCATATTCTGGAAATGTTTCGCTTTTTGTTGCTAATTTCATTTTCCAGTAGGGTGTTGCTGACTGTACGTATTGAGCCATAAGTCTTATATACATAGTTACGTAAGTCAGAAAACAGTGTATTTTCTGTAGGTTCAGCGGAGTTTACCGTTGTTTCTTCGCTGCTGGTATATATATATATATAGTGGACCATTTTCTTATGATCCCCCACACACACTCCCTCTATTTGTTTTTATCTCGCCTAACATACTGAGGTTTTTGCTGTACGCCCCCTCCCCCTCCCCCTTTCACATTCTTGTAGCTTTTCACGCTAATCACTGAATATTAAAATGTGTAATTGATCACAGGAACCTGAATAATTGTTTCCAACGAGCTGTGACATCCCGCGAACCCCCCAGCCTACGGGCCTGTGGTCATGTGATATCCTCTCCAGTGTACAGGAAAAGCTGCACTGTCTTGGAGAATGTGCAGCGTAGAGCAACGAAACTGATTCCGTCAATGAAGAATTTATCATACGAAGAACGTTTAAGGGATTTGGACCTCCCCACCCTGTATTACAGGCGTGCTCGTGGTGACCTTATATAGGTGTATAAATACTTGAACGATCTGTACAATGTACCACAGTACCCCTTTACTCATGATCGTGAGATGCGAGCTCGAGGGCATGGATTTGCTACACAAGTTTCAATGTAGCCGCAGAGCACAGTGACTTGAGTAGCAGGGGGTGTCTTCGTCGATGTTGTTGTTGTTGTGATTATATATATAATTTTTTTTGCAAGAATATATTTATTTCCCACCTTTTCATACACCACAATGACAGTAGATGTCATAAAAATGCTTTATATACGCCCTAAATCGATCTACATACCCCTCCTCTACTAGATCTCCATCTCTAATATTAGAGATGGAGATCTAGTAGAGGAGGGGTATGTAGATCGATTTAGGGCGTATATAAAGCATTTTTATGACATCTACTGTCATTGTGGTGTATGAAAAGGTGGGAAATAAATATATTCTTGCAAAAAAAATTATATATATAATCACAACAACAACAACATCGACGAAGACACCCCCTGCTACTCAAGTCACTGTGCTCTGCGGCTACATTGAAACTTGTGTAGCTGGGTGTCTTTCAGTGACCGCTATATAAATCCACTCACAGTAGTACATCGCACACACCTGGTCAGAAAAAGGGACGGGTCTATATGTACAGTCAGGAGGTGTCAATGCACTGTAAATAAGTTACTTGCACAGCCTGCACAGCACGGGACCTCGACTGCTACTGACCCTGTCTTGACCACTCTAGTAAGCGGCGGGGTTACTGCAAGCTTCTAAATATCTCTGTAAGAGGGTGCTCCTAGATGAAAGGACGGATTTCCGAAACAACAATGGTGATTATTTCTATACGAACTGGTCCCTTGATATGGTTGAACCGCTGATTGTCATATTAATGTGAAAGAGCTTGGAGCAATTGTGTGTGCAATTAGGCGGTGATGAGTCTTTCTTTTGAAAAGACTGAAAAGTTATTCAGGGTTATTACCAACAGGGTGGTACTATAGATACCAGCAACTATACGAAGAATTATCATGTGGTCTAATGTATTATGAAATTAGACATTCCTACGAAACTCTGGTAAGCACCCTCGAGTGATGACAAGGAAATCGTGGAGAACACAACAGTTATGAACCTTGAATCTTGAACCATTCTCATTTTATTTATTATTTAATTATTTATTTTAATATCTAGCGCTGCAAACGGTCTTAAATGAACGAAGAAATGTACCGTGAAATTTAAATAAAACATTGATTTTAGTTGATGGACCGCTACGCGCACAGTGTTACAGTCGCAGTGATATTTTTCCGCAACCAGTTCTCAAGCACAATCTCAGTCGACTGCAGAGTTATCGTCTGGGGTGGAATTCAACAACAACAACTTAATTTGCACTTGCATTCATTCATCCTGATAAACAATGGAGTCTTGTGTGCGCTGTGTACATTGCGGAGAAAGTGCTATAGTGGACGACATTACTTTAGGAGGCTGTGCACAGAAAGTATGTGCGGAATGCGGGATTGTGGCTTCAGATGATGGTCACTTTCTTGAACCTCCCGAGGTCGGTTCAGTCGGTACCACGACTGAGACAGACTGGAAATTTGGTGACCAAAAGCTCCCACAAACTATGAAAAGGGCATTCCATTTGGGAGGAGAGGGAAATATTTTAGGTTTGAAGAAAGTTGCAGAGCTGGGAGGTGTCTTGGGTCTGTCAGATTCAATGGTGAAAGAAAGTAAAGAGTTGTTCACCAGAGCTTACAGAACAACCCTATTCCTCAATAGATTATTTAGCATCAAGCGTATTCTGGCAGCCTGCTCAGTGTACTTTGTTTGCAGACAGCAGGGCTGGGCTGTTTCTATCCGTCACATCTGTGAGTTAGGACAGTGTAATGTTTATGAATTTGGCCGAACTTTAAAGAAGATGCTGAAAGAGCTGGACCTTGTCATCCCCAGCGTTAGTGTGGGTTCTCTCGTTGCTTCCATTCTATGCAAAGCTAAACTAGGAGATGGCGTGGTTGAGATAACGTCTCGTCTTTTGGAGCTCTGTGGGAAAGGCTGGCTATTGACTGGACGAGCGCCTCAACAGCTGGTCGCTGTCGTCGCATACATCGCTTGGCAGAGTCAGGATTTTGTGTCGCGTAAGAAGGTTACAGTGAAAACATTTTGTGGCCAGTTTAATCTACCTTACACCTCTATCACACATCAACGTTTGGCAGAAGTGATGAAACTCCTGATAGAATTAGGCAAAAACATTCCATGGTTGTCCGAGGGATCGCTGAATCGTAAAACTGTGGCATTACACTTGCAAGATATTATGAAATATCAGAAATCGCTACTGTTTGATCTCCTGAGGAAAACGTCAAAAACGGATTCTGATTCAGAGTCCATTACTGAATATGAATATCAAGGGCAAGATCACTCAAATGAAAGGAAACTACTTCCTCCGTCATGTAAAAAGAGAAAACTTGAGCAAAATTCAGGGGATCACAATGATTATCGACAAACACCAGTCGACCCTAATCATGATCTAGATTGCGAAGAAGTCTCTGAAGCAGATATTCCAAACCATAAATTATCAGAGTATATTCGACTTCCTGATGAAGTTGAAGCACTGAGGGCTGTGAAATCTATTTGATTAAGGAAAGACAATCTGGTTCCTGTCCTGACATAATTGCTCTGATTAAATTCTCATTACTTGAGGGGATTTAGACTAAAAAATCTGAGTCAAGCGTATTCTGGCAGCCTGCTCAGTGTACTTTGTTTGCAGACAGCAGGGCTGGGCTGTTTCTATCCGTCACATCTGTGAGTTAGGACAGTCATGACAGTGTAATGTTTATGAATTTGGCCGAACTTTAAAGAAGATGCTGAAAGAGCTGGACCTTGTCATCCCCAGCGTTAGTGTGGGTTCTCTCGTTGCTTCCATTCTATGCAAAGCTAAACTAGAAGATGGCGTGGTTGAGATAACGTCTCGTCTTCTGGAGCTCTGTGGGAAAGGCTGGCTATTGACTGGACGAGCGCCTCAACAGCTGGTCGCTGTCGTCGCATACATCGCTTGGCAGAGTCAGGATTTTGTGTCGCGTAAGAAGGTTACAGTGAAAGCATTTTGTGGCCAGTTTAATCTACCTTACACCTCTATCACACATCAACGTTTGGCAGAAGTGATGAAACTCCTGATAGAATTAGGCAAAAACATTCCATGGTTGTCCGAGGGATCGCTGAATCGTAAAACTGTGGCAATACACCTGCAAGATATTATGAAATATCAGAAATCGCTACTGTTTGATCAGATTCTGATTCGGAGTCCATTACTGAATATGAATATCAAGGGCAAGATCACTCAAATGAAAGGAAACTACTTCCTCCGTCATGTAAAAAGAGAAAACTTGAGCAAAATTCAGGGGATCACAATGATTATCGACAAACACCAGTCGACCCTAATCATGATCTAGATTGCGAAGAAGTCTCTGAAGCAGATATTCCAAACCATAAATTATCAGAGTATATTCGACTTCCTGATGAAGTTGAAGCACTGAGGGCTGTGAAATCTATTTGATTAAGGAAAGACAATCTGGTTCCTGTCCTGACATAATTGCTCTGATTAAATTCTCATTACTTGAGGGGGATTTAGACTAAAAAATCTGATTCATCAAATTTTCCCAATGATTTCTTCCCAATGGCTTGAAGTGTGGTCACGAAAATTCAACCACTTAATGATCGAGACATGAGGAAGATATTAAAGAAAAAATGAAAAATATAATAAATATAATTTCATAATTATATTTATTTTGTATGTAATTTTAGACGATGGGACTGTCAATCGAGTTTAGCCCATTTTAATTATAAGAACCCCCAAATGCAGCATCAAATCGATCTACAAGTGTTAAGCAATACAACCAGAGTGATATTGGCCCAATATAATGCCAAATTCATCTGAGAAATACAGGAATATGAAATGAAAAATTAACATTGAAAGCGATTTAGTTAATATTTTCAACTGTAGGTACTACATGGAGACCAGTACTATTGTCATGATTGTTTGGCACTTTGTGTCTATAACAGAACACTATTCTATCATGGATAACAACTTCTTTACTGCTGTGGATCGTTGGAGATACTTTCAACTTTTTCAAAGCTTTCTATGCCAACTTCTAAATGCCTGTCACAGAAATTAATTTGTGTCTAGATTGACAAGTGAGTGAATTTTCATGACCATACTCCAAGCCTTTGCGAAGAAATCGCCAAAAAACAAGGGATGGAATAAATTGATTAATCAGATTTTCGGGTGTAAAACCCCCTTAAGACCAGTGCATACAAACAAGTTTTGTCATACCATAATAATCAAATAATTTTGTCATTTGATGAAAAGCCCAATATCGACTGCTTCTCACAAGCTACTTGTATCAAAGCTACTTGTATTTTAGCTCTTCTGTTGTACAATGTAAAGAGCAATGTGTACTGTGCTGTATTGTCGAGGTAATTTAGATACTTTTAGTCAGTCACAGAAAAACATGGAAAAGTACATGTTTTCATTCCAGAACAAAATTATTGATAAGTATTAAGTTGCAAATTATAATTCTCTTAGTACAACTAAGGTAGTACGTTCCACAACTCCCATTCCATTCAGTGTAGTGGGCATGACATGTCATAGTACATTTGGACAGGTCACGAACACAGCGACCGCACACGTCATGCCTATGGGTTCTGGATACTGAGCCTAGATGACTTCATAATTTAATAAAAACAGCATCAAAATCAGGGGACATAAGTGATGCATGTTTTCGGGATAGACCATCATTCACTGATTTTCCCTTCTCCTCCAAATTGAGCCAAAAATCGGAAAATAGCAATCTTTGCATTTCACTTTTAAGTGATTGAGGGGTTATGCTATCGAATGACATAGGGCATGTGTTGGGCTAATGAGTACACATAAATAAAGCAAATTACATAATGCTTACATCATATATTCTATTGCTGACTGTTAACCCTAATAATGCCTGGGGAATTGGGGGGGGGGGGGTGCATTTTAGCCCCACCTACCAAAATTCCTACCCTATATCTGTGGAACGACAAAAATGTGAGAGCTGATACTCCGTGAATTTGTAGTTATATCATATTGGAGTTATTTGCATATACCGAGTAGAGGATCATGGGCAAATTCATAATGGCAACCATGTGTGGTCAACCATCTTACAGTGCATGCTTCATATCACAGACTCACTCCACTATGACCCTGCCACCATTAGCGGAAGATGACCTTTACAACTTGGCTATGACGTACAGGGGGAAACCCACACCCACAAGGTTCAGTTTGAATCAGACCGAACAACTTCAGTTTTGCACATGAGCGAACTACTTCTCATATGCTCTGCCCAAATAAATGGGGAAAATAATCTCCAGATCATTTTTTTTAATGCTAGGTGAACAAATTTATAATGCAAATTGAAAAGTAATTGGAATGTCTGAGAAACATCGCTTTTACTATTTATGATGTCACTTACAGCGGTGTGCTGATTGGGTGGGAATCGTGTCCGAAAATCTGACTGGTGGCTGGGGTATTATCATACCCCAGTGATGTGGTTGATGTGTGGTACCAAAAAATTGTCCATTTTCTTCAAAATTCCTGCCTTTCGGTGAGGAAAAGTGGGCAAAAGCTGTTTTATTTCATATCAAATTATTATTTACTAATTTATCATGCAGTGTTGCAAATAAATCAAATAAATAAAAAAATGAAAAAGAGCAATTCCATGGTAACTCATGTTACACTTTAGCCATAACCTTCATGTTTACCCTGGGATTTTAATACTTCCTATTTTTCAAGATAGTGATGTTAATTGGTAGCTTTGTTTTCCACACAAACACAACAGTGTGTTATCAATAATATTGAATTAATCTTATTGCAAAGTTCGGTAACTCTTGTTACATTAAATGGACCTGCCCATTGAGGGTACAGTGTTTCTCCGAAAAACCTCTCAATTAATCTGAGAAAAAGTCCTTTCTTTTAGTACACTGTCTGGACTGTGTATTGTCCCTGTTCTGAACAACTGATGCAACCCCGTTTTATTTCCACCTAGCTAAACATGTGGTAACTCATGTTACAGTAACTCCGGTTACGGTTTGTCCAAGTGAAAGAAGGAACAAATAAGTCTCCTGGAACATGTTTCTCTCGTGTCAAGAAAGTGTCTCAAGCAACATGAACAATGTAATTAACTGTATAAAATTTGAAATAATGATAATTAGTGGTCAATTCAGTCTGAAATTCAAGAAATTTAAGTACAATCTGATTATAAACGTCCTGAAGGCTACATGTATAATCTTATCAAACTTCTCTGTGAACTGATTAGTTGCCATGGTTATTTGCTACATCAGGTTGATTCAAGTCTCGGGATCATCTGCTCTCTGCAGTAAAATATCTCGTCCTGCAGAAGTGGCCATTTCCAATGATACTTCGCAGTCTTTATCACCAAAACTATTTTAATATTCTCCATGCCAAGAGCGGTAACCACTCTAAGGAGCACTGTGGCCCTTCCGGGGATTGACCTGGGATGTTGTTGTGCACACCGCAGGTCATGGTAAGAATAGGCCTCAGCTCCTCAGACAGCTTGTCGTAAGAGGCGACTGAGGCACCCGTGGGATTCCCGGGTGTAAAAAGGAATAGGAACCAACGTCGTGATATAACCAAAATATAGTTGAAAGTGACGTTAAATCATATTCACTCACTCACTCACTCACCCACTCTGAGGAAACGGTCTCTGTCATACTCAAAGACATACCAGTCCCTTAATTGGAGAATCGGCAGGATTAGCAGTGATTTGGTGCTATTAGCCCTTGACTAGATGGATGAGGCCATTAGTCTCATCAATAATATTAAGATGATTTTTTTTGTGCACGTTTCAATGGTTTATTAGAGTGATGGCCCTTTATCTCATCAGTTTATAGTTTTTCTTATCCGGACCATATCTCACTATTTGATGAACATCTTCAAAACTTGCATGGAAGATGCTTAGTACCATACAGCTGTGCAATGTCAGATTCCCATTACTCATTTCAATGATTTTTCACAGAGTTATGGCCCTTTATCTTGTTAGTAATTTCTTGTCCAGACCATATCTCGCTTACTGTACCTTGCAGATGTGCACTGTTGTCTTTTTACCCGTTTCGATAAATTTTCAAAGAGTTATGACCCTTTATCCCGTCAATCAATAATTTGACCAGATCTCAGTTACTTTTTGATGGACAACTTCAAAGCTTACAAGGAAGATGCTTGTAGTACTGTACAGATGTGCACTGTCAGGTTTTACACAGATCAGTGCTTATTCAGGAGTTGAAAGTAATTGCAAGCAGAGGCACCAGGATTGTTCAGAGTTATCTCCCATTATGATGGCAACTTATGTTACAGGACCCCATTTTGGTAACATGTTACAAAGTAACTCATGTTATGAAGTTCAGCAGCTTCATAAATTATGAAATATTAATTCCACTATTATAATTTTTTTCAGTGTGTATCAAAGGCAGAGAAAATTAACTGAGCAGACAACTTCAACAATTTTCTGTGAAAACTAAAAACTGTCACATTACGGTAACTTAACACATGTTACAAATAACTCGACACCAAATCTTATCTCATCCATTTCTGCTAGCATTGCAGATATGCTCTTTCAACCACCAGTTTTAGAAAGACACTTCTTCCATAAAAAGTATAAAATTATTTTGGTTCAGCTGGCTATAATCAGATGGACTCTAAATCAACAGTGAGATATCAGTAATTTGTACAATTAAAGGGTTGAAAAATTTGGTAGTCATTAAAATTGCCTAATTTATTAAATCAAGCAGTAAATGAGTATATCAGCAATAAAATTGTCAACCTTGAGGGACCTAGCCATAATGCTAAATGCATCATTTTGCCCACAGCTGATATTTATTTTTGCAAGTTTTGTCCGCGATATCGTGGAATTGCCCAAAATGGTTAAAAAAATGCATTTCTTCAAAATGTCACTGTGATATAATCATGGCAACCTTTTTGGATTTTTTTTACATTTTGTTAAGTTTCAGTCCTCTAGCTCACTTCGCCATCGTACGTCAAAAAACTGAGCGATGGAGCGATAGAGCGATGGCGATAGAGCGATGGCGATAGAGCGATAGAGCTATGGCGATAGAGCGATAGAGCTATGGCGATAGAGCGATAGAGCGATGGCGATAGAGCGATAGAGCTATGGCGATAGAGCGATAGAGCGAAGTACATGACTGCGCATGTCTCATAATCATGCAACTTCAAACGCAACCACCTCGCTGGGGCCTGCGAAATGGAGCATGCGCTGTGGGGAGGTTGCTTCATACGGTGATAATCGTACCTCCAACACAAGAGAGCTCGCCGCTAAACTCTAGTTATTATCGGGCGGATTCATGAATACTATAGGGGCCAGCGGCATACCACAAAGATTACACAGATAACACAGATAGATAGACCGATAAGTTTTATTGTATATGGGCTAAAATAATAAACATTGGCTAAAAGATCGACATAAGAATCTAATAAATAAAGCAGTGATATTCGCTGTCTGGTGAACATATACATCTGGAACATTTGAAATCAAGTTTTGTAATTAATGCTGATCAACGCTTGTAAAAAAGTCAACGTAGAATCGAAATAGAAGAGGTCACTCTCCCCCCCCCCCTAAAATATTGGTGATCTGATTTACCCATAGTCTCGTAATTTTTCGTCAAATTCAACTTCTAACTCCTCTGAAAGAAAAGACCAATTCGTCCGTCGATGCGTAAGTTGAATTATTTGAAGTTGTGGGTGCCGAACGCGGCCATTTCGGCGTTTTTATCGAAAAAGAAAGGCGGATGTCATATGAAACTGATAATTCATTAAGATTGTGCTGATCGTGGCTGGACTTAACACTAAATCGCATAGAACAAACACTGATTTTTTTTATATTATATCTTATTTGGTTTTGTTAGGTAATACACATTGTACATACAATATTTTATTGTACTAAACAAAAATGGTTGTATTTGTAATTAGAAACTCATGTTATACAACAAACAGATACATCGTCATTACACCTCGATTTATCTACCCAAACAACATCATAAGAGTCTAAACAGTAAATGCAGCGATGACCAATACTGGTAAAACAAGCGCCATTCGCAGTTCTTATACTGGAAATATTTATCGGTTTCGTACGCACATTTAAAGCGTTTTGAACACTTTTCAACCAAGGGATTTTTAACTACTTTCATTTTATATATAGAAAATTTAATAATAGAAATACGGTAGTTGAGTGGCTGATTTCTGGGTTGTAAAAGACCAAGTATAACTTTTTCTGGAGAAAATATAATTGGAACACCCGCCGAAGCGAACCAATTTTCCAGTAAACTCCACCAAGGGTAGATATGTTCACATTCCCAAAAGAGATGAATAATAGTCTCTGGAACTTTGCTACAAAATGTACGTAAGTTAGATATATCAGGGTAAAGTTTATGTGCAAAAATGTTGGTAGTCAATATTCGGTTAATAATTCTGTATCGAAACCATTTATATTTCACATCTCTTTGTTACATTATTATTCCATATATACCACTCCGAATCACTATAATTTTTTTCAAGAACTGTTTAGTACAGTAAATCTAAAGGTCAAGAGATTTCTATATAACATTTTACAGTCTTTTTTTTACACTTATTAATAGTGAAATATGGGGCGGTATCAACGGTATCATATATTCTTTCTGTAATAGTCCAAATCTCATGTTGTTTGCTGCTTTCCGTACTGCTTGAGTAGTATATAAAACTGATATTGACGCAACTTGACCTTTGACCTAAAAAAAATTGCATATTGGGGAGAAAAACTACCTCCGAACACAGAAGAGTTCCAATTTTTAGCTCGCCGTATACGAAGTAGGCGAGGTATTGGGAGAGAGAGGGGAAAAGTGTTGGTGTCGGTGTTGGTGTCCGGTTAGACTTTTATGTTTAGGCTGGACTTAGAAAGTTTTCTGGGTTAATCTTTTCTGTTTAGGCTGGACTTAGAATAATTTTGACTTCTTATTGGGCATGAGATGCAGTGTACATTGTGTACACAGTCATACATACCAAATCACATACAGTATATTCCTTTATAGTATTTACTAATAGTTTTTGACATTATTTTATTTCAGAAGTACAATATCAAAATAACTGGCGGGGGAATCCCGCAGTACCGAACCCCTGTTAGTTTTTAATTTCGTGTCGCCTTAAATGAAGGACGCCATTTCCTAAAATTTTATCAAATTCTCGTTGACCCTGAAGCTTTTGTACAACCATATCTGTGTCCACACATTTAACTTACTATATTAATTAAAAGTGAGTTTGAATCAGTTTGTGAGCTCAGTCTTTACCCGTGCACATTATTATGGAGCATTACAGTATGATTGGACACAGTTGTCATTGCGTTCTTTTATTTGCATACAAATGTGAAGGTTTACCACAGTGCAAGTGTCCCATTGCCTGTTGGAAATGATAGATTTAGTCCTACTATTGCACTGTTATTAGCTTTGTTTGTTCACATATCATCACACAAAGTTACACCAAGAACGTGCTCAAAATTGCACACCTATTGTTCCTAACTACATGTATACATGAACATGTATTCATCAGAGTAGTGGGTGTTTGGGGGGTTCTGGCCCAATGTATTTATGTAATAATCCCCAAAATAGTGTTTTTGTTACTTAAGATGTAATAATCCCTATTTTTTTGCATAATATGTTTTGTTACTTATGAAGTAATAATCCCCATTTTCATATGTGGTATCACCTCAGTTCTATTTTTAGATCATGACATCATTGGGAAAACCCTTAGGGTCGGAAGGGTGACCTTTTGACCTGGATGTGACCTTTGACCCGCGCACACAATCGCGGATAATCCGCGCGCGCGTCCGGATAACACGCGCGCGCTGCGTGGCGGCCCGGTGATACATAGTATCCCCTGTTACCTCTGCTCATTGTTTTGTTATTTAATACTCCTTGTGTTCATATGTAAGTTCTATTTTCTATCACCTCAGTTCTATTTTTAGATCATGACATCATTAGGAAAACCCCTGTTCTATTGTTATTGCCTGCTCCTTTGTTAGTTCTCGACAAGTACAGACGCGTCTAGGCAGCACAATAGACTCCCCATAAACAAAGAGTGGTGAGTCATACTATTGTTATTGCCTGCTCCTTTGTCTTTAATTCTCGACAAGTTCAAACTTGTCTAGGCAGTCTCCTCATAGACGAAGAGCGATGAGTCACGCTATCGATTGTCTTCATAGCTAAAAAAATTTCTGCCCACAGTATTGCGAAAACCCGTATTCTTTTGTTATTGCTTGCTTCTTTGTCTCTAGTTCTCGACAAACGTGCCCCCGTGGTGAATCATACTATTGTTAATACTCCTGTTCCTTTGTCTTTAATTCTCGACAAGTACAGACGCGTCTAAGCAGAACAATGGACTCCCATGATTCAGTCTGTGAATGTGTAAGTGTATGTAGTGATTGTTAGTGATTATGTGATTGCATCAGTGATTTAGTGATTGTATCAGTGATTGTATGATTATGTAAATGATTGCACCAGTGATTATATGATTATGTAAATGATTGCATCAGGGATTTTGTGATTGCATCAGTGATTGTATGATTGTGTAAATGATTGCATCTGTGATTGTATGATTATGTAAATGATTGCATCAGTGATTGTATGATTATGTAAATGATTGCATCAGTGATTTTGTGATTGCATCAGTGATTTTGTGATTATGTAAATGATTGCATCAGTACTGTTTGCTTATATGCCAAGACGCTGAGGGTGGATCTACGCTATTTCCTCAACGGTAAAGCTTCCATTAAAGGACTCGTCCTAACACATACTCAGTGGACCCTCGTCAAGGACAGTACCCCTAAAATCGACATCGCCATACAGAATGTTCTAGAAAGCCAGCATAATCTTACATCGCTTGGTCCTTGATCCCTATAAAAGCACATCATTCATCTTTTAGCCCCAGTCGTCCAAATGGATCACTACATTATTGTTAGTAGCAAAGATTCGTTGTCATACTTCCCAGACAGTACACCCTATAAATTTCGCGTTGCCTTGAACACGCGTCTCTGTTTAAGTGACTCCTGGGCGGTTGGTTTAGCGGAATTATTTATCAACAACCAACCTCAATTCAAATCCAAGTCGTTGTTACTCGTGACTTGTAATATTTGCGGTGAACTGAGTAAATGTGAGTATATACTGAGTAACTGTGAGTAATTGGGTAACTGTGAGTATATATTGAGTAACTGAGTAAATGTGAGTAGATATTGAGTAACTGAGTAAATGAGTCATTGAGTAACTGAGTAAATGTGAGTATATACTGAGTAACTGAGTATATATTGAGTAACTGAATAATTACTGGGTAACTGAGTAAATGAGTCATTGAGTAACTGAGTAAATGTGAGTATATACTGAGTAACTGAGTAATTGAGTAACTGTGGGTAGATATTGAGTAACTGTGAGTAAATGAGCAACTGTGAGCAGATATTGAGTAACTGTGAGTAGATACTGAGTAACTGTGAGTAGATATTTAGTAACAGTATACAGTGGGTAACTGTGAGCATATATTGAGTAACTGAGTAAATGTGAGTATATGTTGAGTAACTGAGTAGATATTGAGTAAATGAGTAAATGTGAATGCATATTGAGTAACTGTGAGTATATACTGAGTAACTGAATAATTACTGGGTAACTGAGTAGATATTGAGTAACTGTGAGTAAATGTGAGTATATGCTGAGTATATACTGAGTAATTGAATAAATGTGAGTAGATATTGAGTAACTGTGAGTAACTGAGTAAATGTGAGTAGATATTGAGTAACTGAGTAAATGAGTAAATGTGAATGCATATTGAGTAACTGTGAGTAATTGAGTAACTGTGAGTATATATTGAGTAACTGTGAGTAGATATTGAGTAACTGAGTAGATATTGAGTAACTGAGTAAATGTGAGTATATACTGAGTAACTGTGAGTAATTGAGTAACTGTGAGTAGATTTTGAGTAACTGTGAGTAAATGAGCAACTGTGAGTAGATATTGAGTAACTGTGAGTAAATGAGTCATTGAGTAAAGGAGTCAATGAGTAACTGAGTAAATGTGAGTATATACTGAGTAAATGTGAGTATATATTGAGTAACTGAATAATTACTGGGTAACTGTGAGTAAATGAGTCATTGAGTAACTGAGTAAATGTGAGTATATACTTTAATATCTAATAATCCCCGTTGTGTTACTTCATATGTATTAGTCCTTTTTATCTCGTATGTTTCATATGTAAGTTCTATTTATAGAGCATCACCTCAGGTCTATTTTTAGATGTTAACATTATATGGAAAACCCCTGTTCTATTGTTATTTCCTGCTCCTTTGTCTTTAATTCTTGACAAACGTGCCCCCGCACCTATGCAAAATATTAGTCTCCTCATAAACAAAGAGTGGTGAGTCATACTATTGTTAATACTCCTCTCCCTTTGTCTTTAATTCTCGACAAGTACAGAAACGTCTAAGCAGAACAATGGACTCCCATGAATCAGTTTGTGAATGTGCAAGTATATGTAGTGATTGTTAGTGATTATGTGATTGCATCAGTGATTTACTGATTGCATCAGTGATTTACTGATTGCATCAGTGATTGTATGATTCTGTAAATGATTGCATCAGTGATTTTGTGATTGTGTAAATGATTGATTCAGTGATTTTGTGATTGCATCAGTGATTTTGTGGTCGCTATCAATATTCTCGTGTTGTATTCTTCGCTACAGCGACGTATATACACTGTCACAGTGATTTTGTGATTGCATCAGTGATTGTATGATTGTGTAAATGATTGCATCAGTGGTTTTGTGATTGCATCAGTGATTTTGTGATTGCATCAGTGATTTTGTGATTGAATTCTTTGAATCAGTGATTTTGTGGAAGATGGAATGAATCCCTCATTGAATGAATGAATGATTCCCTCATTATGCGGATTATTGATTAAATGAGTGATTGAATCAGTGAGTAATTGAGACAGTGATTGTATAAATGACACATTGAATCAATGTGTGTGTGAATGATTAGCCACCAATCAGAGCGCAGCTCTTCTATTGGCTAACAATATCCACCAATCAGAGCGCAGCTCTTCTATTGTCTAAAAATATCTCCCAATCAGAGAACAGCTCTTCTAAGAACCATGAGTCATGCTCTAGATTATTGTAAAAACCCCTATTCTGTTCTTATTTCATGCCATTTCCCTGCTTCTTTGTTATTTCTTGACAGACTTATCCCCGCATTTAGGAAGAACAATAGTCTCTCCATAAGCAAAGAGTGGTGAGTCATGCTCTACATTATCATCATAGCTAAATGGATGGAATTTGTTTACCCCCACATATACTATGATGCATGTAGTCTTCAGTTTTATCGGACATTCCCCATCCCATAACTAAAAATCTCCCCACAAAGGTCACAGGGTTTCCGCTTTTCGCTTTCTCTACTACTCATTTTATCTGAACTTTATAAATACGCTTTCTTTACTACTGATGATATAACTAAAGTCTACCCCACGCGGTTCACATAGTACCTCATTAGGGGCAAGGATAGTCCAATTATGCGTACATGATATTGCTTTCTTTGTATACTACTTCCCCAAATTCAGTGTGTATTATTTTTATTATAAAGTCTGTATAATAAGACCTTGCCATCCCTGCTCCGTTGCAGAACAATACACTCCCCATAAACAAAGAGCTATGGGTCATGCTCTACATCGTTATCACAGCTAACGTGGATAAAGTTGTATTTGCCCACACACTGACAGTATTGGGAAAATCGCTTTTCTAATCATATTCCTTGCTAATTCCTGTTCCTTTGTATTTAATTCTAGACAAGTACAGACGCGTCTATGCAGAGCCATTCCCATAAATAAAGAGCGATGAGTCATGCTCTACATCGTTGTCATAGCAAACTTGGATAAATTTATATTTGTCCACACACTGACAGTATTGGGAAAACCCCGATTCTATTCTTATTTCTTGCTAATTCCTGTTCCTTTGTCTTCAGTTCTCGACAAGTACAGACGCGCCTATGCAGCACAATAGACTCCCCATAAACAAAGAGCGATGAGTCATGCTCTACATCGTTATCACAGCTAACTTGGCGAAATTTATATTTCCTCACACGCTGACATCATTGATAATTCCATGCTCTTTTGTTATTTCTCGACAGATCGCCTTTAGGTAGGACAATAGTCTCTCCATAAACAAAGAGCCGTACACGCTCACACACTAACATTATTGGGAAAACCCAACTTCTATTGTTATTTCTTGACAGATATACCTACACCTGGCAGCAGACAATTACCTTCAATTAAACCCTAAACAGTCCTACCTGAGAAAAATAGAACATTTGGTAATTATGGGGCGGACTTGAATGCAGCTGTAGGCCTAAGTATTTGCGAATTTACGAGATTTTGTTTTCATCACTCTCAGAGATTTAAATGGCTAGAGTGATTGCTGTATTGCTGAAGTATGGCGGACTCGTCAGTATGCATTATGTGAGTGTTATTGAGGGAGTGATATCAGCTCTTGGATAAAATATCAGAATAAACTGCAATGACATATTCATTCAATCATTACGATCTTTTTGAAAACTTAAAATTCTGTATTGTATATATCCACCATAGTTGTAAAGCGATCATATACATGTATTATCATAACACATAGCTAAAAGCTGTCCAATATTTTATGTGAATTCAAATGTGCATGGATCGGAGAATAGCATCCATTAAATACCTCACTGACCACGATATAATAACCATATAGTATAAAATTTACAGTGTCCTTTGTTAATGGGTCTTCTCACTTAACTTTAGGGGAACTCTTTTATCTAAAGGCCGGGTTTGAAATGTGTCGAAGCTTTGTGAGAGATCATTGATATAAATTCCATACACATTAATTCATATTCATTCTCTGCCACCTCGGCGTCGAGCGCGCGATAGCATGCACTCCCCTTTGTGACCTCAAACCGATGAGCCAAACCTTTTGTCCGGTCAGTGGGTCTACACGTGTCTGCTGCCAGGTGTAGCCCTGTCCGACCTGTGAAACACAGACAAGCAGGGCATTAAAATAAAAGTACATATTTGCATTATATTACCTCGGCAATACAGTTATCATTTCCTCAACGGGAATAGCCTACTTTTGTTTAAAAGGAATGACTTGATCTTTAGCAATCTTCAAAACAAATACAATTCCATATTTTCCCACTGTTCTTATTGTAGCAAATTGATTATTTTATCTCCAATCTATCAATTTACTTGTGATGCATTGACTTATTCATCTTCATGGTTAACTGTTTCCAAATTCTCCGGAAGGGAATTTTATAACGTTGCCAAGAGTCTCTTCATAGTAGACTGGTCTGGTAAGAGCCTCGACACATTCTCATTGGCCTTCCATGGGTGCGATGTGGAGAAGTGTATTTCCCTTATAGTCCAGTTTTTTTTTCATCTGACGCTCGTTACCATAAAATAAATATTAACCACATATACGTGGTACAAATGCTATTTTAGGATGTGCCCCAGTTTACCCGCGAGTATTTTAACATAATGCTATAAACACAACTAATAACGGAAGAGTGATGACTCGCTGTTCTTTACGGCCGTTCTGATTATGCCCGCTTTTATATGTATGTGTGGGTGTGAATGATTCATTGTGCGAGTGATGGTTTGGGTGTTATGAAAGACGCGTGCTCTGATTGATGGATATTTTTGAGATGTAGAAATACCTAAAATTTGATTGGTGTTTGTTTTTAGCAACATGCGTGCAGTACATGGTGGACATGTTTGACTGTCACACGCGTGCGATGCTCCTATAGTACACGCGCAGCTTAGTGTACCCTATGGACATAGGGTACAGGATGTACTAAAGGAGCATCGCACGCGTGTGACAGTCAAACATGTCCACCAATCAGAGTACTGCACGCATGTTGCTAAAAACAAACACCAATCA